>JAOWBC010000710.1:4031442-4041935 GCA_028566105.1 Hypoplectrus providencianus
ATAGTTGTTGAGTTTATATTGAAAATAGATGTAACTACTAGTTGTGACATTCCATTTTAGGTACACAAAGCATTATGGAAAATGCAAACATGTGACCAGGCTATGTATGGAAGTCCAGTTATGAAACTTCAGATGTCTATGTTCTCTGGATTCACACATCAATAATAAGAGGTTTCCTGGATTCTGGTCTGGGTTTACCTGTGGACCCTTATTGGACCATGTTGCTCTTTATACCCCATATCCTCTTCCTCCTATTCTTCAACACTATGGACCATCACTTCTACCTTGTCCTCCATAAGTACTAATGCCAATGAGGGGTCTTCTTACTACAAATGTCCATGAGTACAAACTTTACTACCACATACCATATGGAGGCAGCAGTCTTTTGGACTGATGAGAAGAAACACTTTATTCTAATCAATGCAATATTTCCAATCGGTTTCCCACATGGATTTCGCAGTATGTAGGATTTAGGGACATCTACTGGTGAGTTAACAGATTGCAGCCAACTGATTAACTCTCCTCTCACCCTTTCCACTACAAGGGTGACAGCAAACCTCAAGTGGCTTTCTTCAAGTAATTTCAAAACAGAAAATGACCCTTTCTAGAGGATCTGTGACCAAAGTTTCAGCTCTTTTGCTAATAGATCACCCTAAATCTTAGACACTGTTCCTTTAATTCTGAGATGGCAGCAGATCTCACTGTGTTGTGTCTGAAGAGATGACATTTCCCCATCTGATTGGTGATCTCACTGTATGAGCAAATCAATCAATTCCTCCCCATACAAAGGAGCCTAAATGTTTGTAATTACGCGATTTGTGCCCCCTCTGATCGAGCACACCAGGCCCACTGAGTCTCTGTGCAGCACTGACATTTCCACAGTGAACATAATCACAACAGCTGTTTAACTTGCCTTTGCTTTTAACACAAAGGAACTGACTTCTGAATTGTTTGCTTGAAAAAAAGTTATGAAAAAGCCATTCATCCGAGCTGTTTGGTAAACACAACAAACACTGATCCAAAGGAAAAAAAAAACTGTTCAGAACAAGCCATTTTTGTGTCGCCTTCCTCACAATGTAAAGCTGAATTAATTTGTTTTGCTAGACTGTCATGTCATCTATTTCTCGTCGTCCTGTGGTGAATTCTTCCCAACTTCTTGGTGGAGGATTTACTGCGTATGACTGAGAAAGAAATTTAATGTCTTCTGAGGATTTTCTCTTTTTCTTTCTTTGACTTTGCTACTTCTTTTATTTTGCTACCTCTGCAAGACTTTTCTACAAATGTGTCTTTGTCATTAGGGATTCGCTGGTGACCTGATGGTGAGGAACATTCAGCTGAAGCATTCTGGGAAGTATGTGTGTATGGTACACACTGAAGTTGACACTGTCTCAGCAGCAGCAGACTTAATTGTCAGAGGTATGCCTCTTCCTGCTTTCTCACACTGCTTGTCATTTTGTAGAACTCTATAGAGGTTTTCATTTTTTATTTTTTTTTTTTACTTTTTCGTAGGGTGTGTGTTGCTTAAGATTATGACATACATTTCACTGCTGTCAGATTAGAGCTATGTCTCAGAGACGACAGTTTTCAGAGATAGAGAAAAACACCTTTGATAGACTTCAGATTGACAGGCAGAAAAGTTTTCTAATTAATTATTCTGTTTTTAACCCATGAGCTCTGTGATCATCACACTTAGCTTCAAGAAATCCAGGTGAGTAACTCTGAAAGCCTCAGGCCTGTCCAGTAAGATCAGAGAGCGGTTTCAAAAAACATTAACATTCAACACCATATTTTATGTGTTTAATGTTGAAACTTTAGATAGCTTTACTTTTAAGGGTCTCATGTGATTTATGATGCATTGTTTTTGAATATGCAGTAATATTATAGTTTGGAGGATAGTGTAAACCTTGTTCAAAGTGGTTATAGTTCACATATTGCCTGTTTAACATTAGTTATAACAGGTGCCACTTTTTTAATCATGGTTCTGCCCTGCAGGTGAAGAGCATGTGTTACAGCAAATCAGTTGCATTTTACACGAAGTGCAATAAAGTGCATGTTTTATTGCACATTATCAATTGAAGTTTAAAGATCCTGATTGGAAATTGTGGAGAAAAAAAAGTAGAGATGTAGCAGTTGAATAGTTATTTGTGGAGTGTGGAAATTCCTATGAACCATACGCCCACATAGGCACTCATGCCACTGGCAGGAGATCAACTAATCCTCATATCTAAACATAACAGTGCCACAACTTAACGTTGTAAAGTACTATAGTTACTTAAAAAAAAGAAAAGGAGTCCAGTGGGGTGCTGAGGAGATGGACATTATTCATCTTTGCCATATTGCCATCATGTTTTCCTCACAGATTCTCATTGTTGGATTTTAATTGGTGTCTTGCTAGTCAACCACATCACACACTCATTTGTTGTGCACTCTTCTTCTCAGATTAATTTAATGGCATGATTACCCCCAACTGTTAGTCTTGATGCCACAAACTCTTAATATCCATTTAGCAGCAGTGGATGGAAATACAGTTAAAAATCATATTTTCTTCTGCAACAATTCTGGAAATTCTGTTAAATATAAGTAATCTAGTTTCTTCAGTGGTGTTGTTAAGGTTTTCAAAAGATGTATATATAAATGGTTTTCAGGTTAATTAGTGTCAGGACAATGATGCCCCTTTTACTGGTAATTATTGGAGTATTGGACGTCTACAACTTAAGGATAAATGTTAGGAATTTATTGACTTATGTCATGGCGTAATCCCAAAGACAAGTCCCACAGTGGCAGGCTGTGTGTGCTCTGCTCGTGTTCCATATACAGGTGCACCTGCTGTTTCCATTCATGGTGGCACAGTGCACTGCACCATGCTCTAAAAGGGTCATGGAATATAAATTGGAGAGGTGTGCTGATGAATTCCTGTGTTTTCAGCCACTCCAACTCTTGGCCTGATCCCTTTTACTGTAAACAGCTGTGCCAATCACAGCCAGTCACCCATGATCCAAATGGATAACCAAATGGAGAGGAAAATAACACCGTTGTCTGGGAGGTTCAGATTGGCAAAGCATGGCATCAAGAGTGTGAGCCAAAGTCAGACAGTGCAGCTTTTACATACGGATTGTATGTTTCTGAATGCATAATCTCAAACCAAGCATTGTTGATACAAAGTGATCTTCTTGCAGCAGCAGGTAGTCCCGCTGAGGGCTCAGTGCTACTTTTGCAGATTTGTGAGCTTAGCAGCAAATCTCACGTCGGTTACCCAAGTCCCATTCTGTTTGTTTGATCTCATGTTGCTGCTTTCCCTAATTTCAATGAGATACCAATTGAAAATCCTGCCTTGTCTTTCTAAATCCGCGGTCCTTAATGGTCTCTCATGTTATTGTTAGATAAAGATTTAGCTCCTCGTGGTTAGTTAGTTGAGCAACCAGGCTCCAGGCTTTCTCTTCCTAAGTATCTGTATGAGAGGCGCTGGGCTTTCAAGTAACTCCACTGCAAACGTCCAGCTTTTTCTCTGGAAACAGGACGTTCACCATGTAGCATGGATTTATTACTGAAAGGGCACAAACCCTGGGCCCAATTTGTCAACGCCCCCTCGGGCCTACACCTTTCAAATACACTTACCAACCATGAATAGAAGCAGAAAGACAAGAGACACATTTCTTTTAGGAGACACAAAACAAGCATTAGACATGGAAAGATGAAACATGTATAGAAAACACCCACAGACATGGTTAACTACAGACACAAAACGGCCTTTGAAGAAGCACAAAATACCAAAAACAACACAAAACGATGACAAAGAAATGCAAAGCAGCCATTAACAGGCACAAATTACTTTAAAGATGTGCAAAGCTATAAAATGGTGCATAACAATCAAAAGAGACGAACAAAACCAACAAACTCAAACAGACACAGAGCCTGTGTCACTCCTGTAAGGAGAGAGCAGTACAGCCATGTCCAAAAGACAGCTTTTCTAAATTAACACAGAAAATATACATCTTTGAACAAACAATGATAACCCTTTGTTCCACATGTTTCTAACTGATCATCACAGTTTGACCCAGTGCATTGGAGTGAAACCAAGAGTTCCTGACCGAGTGCCCACGTTATGAGTTTGAAACAAGAACAGGTTACTCCAGAGGAGTGATAGTTCTTCTCACTTCACAATACTGAATGCTTCGCATGAACAGGATGTTTTCTGTAGTTTAGAAGTCGACATCTTAGCTTATGTGATTTCACACATTATAATGGGCATATTTAAAGCAGAAATTGGTGGCCTGTGTGCCCTGTAATTGAACTAATACAGGAGATGCTCTAGCCAAAGTGAACAGCACTATTCAGTGTATTGACTGGACTGGCACTCCCAATAGATCCCACTGTGATGGGGGCTGACTCGGTAATGCTAACCTGAAGTGACTTCATTTGATTTGGCTGCAGTTTTGCAGTGTGCCTGATGCAGTTGTCTGTCCTTGTTTCTGGTTGTTGCAGGACCTCCTGGTGCCCCGGAGGGCCTGGTGGTGACTGACATCACTGGCACTACTGTGCAGCTGTCCTGGGGCTCTGGACCTGACAACCACAGTCCTGTTACTATGTACATGGTACAGGCCAGGACCGCCTTCTCTATAGGCTGGCAGACTGTGAGAACAGGTAAGCCGCTCATGTTTTTTGGTATTTATTAAAGAGCTGTGACCAAGATATGACCATAATGGGACATTTAAAGTTGAAAAATGAACATACTGGTTAAAACAACTATAATCTGGGATAATATAATTGGCCTTCCCATTTACTCCACAGGGCTCTTGTTTAAAAGCTGTGCAGTTTGGAGGAAATATCTGACTGCCATGATCAAACACTTAGAAATCAACATAAAAAAAAGGTGTGGTGCGTGGAAGTTTAAAAAAAGAGCTTATATCATAATATAAAAGCATCCGTTCATGCACCAATGAAAGCAGAAGGTTCTACAACATACCCACTTTACAACACATCATGGCCCATGATAAACTTCTGGTAAAACACACCTCATCGTCTTATTCTAAACCTGATCAAAGACCTAGACCTACTTGCATGAAAGAATCTATATTCATGGATTTGAAAACTGCTGCATTTAAGATGTTGTCATCAGAATTAATTTCCTTTTCTTCTATATTACCATCCTGATTTTTCATATATTTTATATACCTATGTAGGCCTTCCAGTGGTTATTTTATATGATGTTTACGTAGGCTATTATGACAATATGCCATTTTCTTATATTCATAATATATCTCTATTTTCTTCAGATCTTAATTCACAAAACAACCTGATGAATGCATGTGGATGGTTATGTCAGTAATGTCATTCAGTGTAAACCAAAGTGACCTCTTCTTTATGTATGCAATTGTATTATGAAAGGCTCTTATTGTTGCGCAATGATGTTTGCTATTATGGTCCATGAGCATTAAAGCACAGCCAAACACTTTAAGACTGTTTAGGTTCAAGTTTCTGTTCAAGTTCTTTTTTTCACCATGGCCACACAAGTGTATGTTGTATATCATGTCCTCTCAAACAGGCAGAAGCAATTATTAGAACAATGACAGTTAAATTGAACATTAGGATAAATTGTACATTATAGAAGTAATTCTGAAAACACAACCAATCATATCAACACAGAAAGACAACAACATTAAGGTTAGACACGCAGGTTCATGCACTGGTCAATTATGAGGTCTGAGCTATTTTCCTACCCAATAATGTTTTCTTTCATTATAGTGGAAAGAAAACAGAATATTTGTTTCCCCCCCCCACCATTTTTTTAATTTGCTTTGGACAGTAGAAATTTGAAAAATCATTACATTATGATGCTGGCTTGTGAAATGAATTGTTTGTTGGAGGCAGAATGTGAAATATGACTCAGTAAAACATCAAAAAACAAGACCACATTTCAATTCTAAATTCTTTAATCCTAGTTCCTGATTCTGTGCCTGGACAGATGATGCATGCCACAGTGAAAGAGCTGAACCCCTGGGTGGATTATGAATTCAGGGTGGTGGCAATCAACAGTGTTGGTGTTGGAGAACCCAGCACGCCATCAAAACAGATTCGAACCAAAGCAGCAGGTATCCTCTCAATTTGTTGTTTCTCTTCATAACAAATTAATCAGTCCCACTTGGAAAATGTGATTTAACTGTTTACTTCAGCGCTCCCTGTGATGTTGCTCATTTCAAATCTGTTGTTCGTTTTCATGCCAATACTTTGATTACTCAGTCACATGCAAAAAAAAAAAATGCTGAAAGATTTGGAATTACACTTTGAAACACTTAAAGTAAGCTAAGCCCATGTGTCAGCGCTGTGGAACTTGATTAATTAACAGACGCGTCAATGTGAACTATATGCACATGAGGTGTGGATATGAAAGGGTCTATTTTGAGCCGGTTAGCTGCGTAATTCCATCCCGCTGGTTGAATCACAAGGGAACAAGCTTCCCGCCGTGCCTGACACATGGGGCTGACATACGGTGCTCGGCTAATAACGTCACCGTACGCGGGTGGTAATGCCACTGTCAACAAAAATTCCTCCGCTGTGTGATTAACCTGCTTTACTTAATAAGAAGCTCCACACGGCGACTGTTATAGCGTATCCAAAGCGGCGTCGTCGAACAGAATCCTCTGCACCTGCCTGAGACGCAGCCGTCCAAACAGAGGGATGATTAACTTTCCTTTGTGCCTATTTAGTTCCCAAGGTTGCACCAGTAAATGTGAGCGGTGGCGGAGGAGCTCGGGGAGAACTTGTCATCATGTGGGAGGTAAGAGGATCATGGGCATTTCTGAGTGGGCATTCATTGTGACAGAGCATTCTTTGAGTCTTTTGACGAGAATGGTCCTCTGGCAGAGTTATTGTCTGCGGTGGCCTGGCTTCAGTGGAATGACTTCTAATTAAAGGCAGAGCTTTGCTGATTTGCTGCCTGCTGACTCCCCCTGTTGTGTAAATCAGTGCAAATTCCATATGAGTAAATCCACTGTAAGGTGACAACTTTACATTTTCTGGACGTGGTTCAAAATGCAGAGAGCTGCTGTATCTGTACATTTGCTGAATCGTTTTTTGGATATGGACATGTTTTCTGTTGAACTTTTTTACAGCTCCCTGAATTAACCCCATAAATCCCTTTCAGAGGCTGAACTGGGTTCGGCCTTCATGCAAGAGGGAGCTCTACTGAACTAGAATCTACTGTAACTAACTCTGTCATATGGTTTAATTAACTTTTTCCCTGAAATCTCCACCACCATATCACAGCAAGAACTCAAGACCTATATGTTTTGGTTTGGTTTTTTGTTTGTTTGTTTTTTTTTTTTTTTTTTTTTTTTTTTTTTTGGATTATTAATAAAACCTCAATTTTCAAATTGTGAAGAAAAAAAGTTAAATTTAGCGCCAAACTTCTGTAATGGATGGTATCAACCGAAACATTCATATAAAAACCTACCAAGTATAAATGAACATGGGAGTTGCCTGAACATACTTATTCATCTAATGTTTTAAGCTCTAATACACTCAAAATTTGGACGAGCACCCCACCAAAACAGGATGTTTGTTACAGATTTATGACTATATAAAGATGACACACAGTGCTGAGCCGCATCTCAAATTAATCTTCAGCTTGCCAGCTTTCACATGATGTACCATGTTAAAGCTGGTTTGTGGTTCTCTGCCAGGGGGTCCCTGGAAAGTCTTCAGATAAAATGTATAAATAATGATATATTCATCTAAAGTTTGTTATAGCCTGCATGCATTTTAGAATCAGCCATCACTTATTCATACAAACTATTTCAGGGACCTTTTTTACATCCCTTTATACACATATCAACATTTAAATTGTATTTCTATATCATTTGCATTCAATGTTTTTATGTATATTACAACAATCCATATTTTAATTGGTCTATTTATGCAGTTAGAATGCAACAGTTTCTCTTTTGATCTGAAATGCAAATCAGAAGTGTAAAAAACAGCCAGCCTGTGAAATTTATTCTAAAGCACGTACATGAGTGACTCCAGAGTTTGGAAACCTCAATCTCCCTTACAAACAGCATATGTCTAAGTGTGGGTTCTGCTCACAGTAGTTTGGGTGAAAGGCGTCACTTTTTCTGTCCCTACCTCAGCCGGTTCCAGAGGAACAGCAGAGCGGAGAGGACTTTGGCTACGTGGTGGCTTTCCGCCCACTTGGCAGCAGCACCTGGATCCAAACAGTGCTGGCGTCACCTGATGCATCGAGATATATCTACAGGAACGACAGCACCGAGCCGCTGTCCCAGTTTGAAGTCAAAGTGGGAGTGTACAACAGCATGGGAGAGGGGCCCTTCAGCCGCGTCGTCACGGTGTTTTCTGCAGAAGAAGGCGAGTGTCCTCACCTGTGAAGGCTTCAAACAGAAATAAAGTTGATCATGTTAATCCACAAAGTCTATTCTACTAATTTAAAACATGCATAATTCATGTTGCATCCTATTTAGAGCCCTCTGAGGCGCCGTCAGGAGTTTGGGCCCGTGCTGTGTCAGCCTCTGAGATGGAGGTGTACTGGGAACCAATTCCCCCTGGGTCCAGCAGCGAGAAGATCATTGCATATGAGGTATGAAAAAGACAATTTGAAATAATAGTGCCACAAGGGATATTCAAACAAGGAGTAGACATTAATCCCTGAATGACTGACAGTACAATAAGCTGGCGTTGATTTGAATAGAACTGCCGGTGGCGACAATGTGGAAATACTGTGACACTGAAATACTGCATGTGTTGGAGCGCTACCTTATTCACGGGCTAATCTAGGGGATGAAGAGGTCTGTTGGCAGCTGTTCCAGTCTCCAAAAGACCTCAATACCAAGGCTCTCTGAGAGCTTCTATCCACAGTAATAAATAAATAAGAGAAAGTGTGAACATCATACATCACTATCCTGTACAACAAACACTCTCCCGAGATTTGGCTGTGGAAAAGCAAGATAAAAATAACGTTCTCTGCTAAACCCAAGGTACTTTATATGGTGGGGTATGCCCAGGTGGCTTGACCTCTGCTGTGAAGCTTTGAGGTCATTGCCAGTGTTTGGTACACACATTGTTATGTAGCAGGAGCTTGAAGCACCATGATAGTGAGCTAGACAGAGCTGTTTGGCCGAGCTGAGGCTGACTGCATGAATATTGTTGAGAAGTTGACTTCATAGTTTAGATCCAGTTACACAGCTCTCTGACAATTTAAATTCATTTGTACTTAAACTTTAACTTTTAATGTCCAAGATATTTAACCTGTAATATATTCATGCCTAGAAAAAACATGTAATTTTACTGTAGGATTCTTATTAAAAAAAAGCACTATTTTTGGAGCTAGGTAGGCTGACTTCATCGGACAGAGGTGTCTACAACTAGATGTTCATTAAAATTTTCAGAAAGCCAAACTTTTCCTCAACATGTTCACTGGTGACACTCTCTAATGCATCTAATTTAGACTTAACTTGCCTCTTGAATCATGTGTCAGTGGATTATTTAAAGTGTAGAGGCAGGGCACAATGCCAACCAGTTCAGGGTACAGAACTGCTACAATCACTTATAGTTTCTAATTTAGGTGATAAAACCACCGCAAAATATATTGTTATCAAAAATTATTTTCTGCAGGATCAGACAGGTCAGCTATTAGAAACGTCTTATTTAGTTAGATGTTAACATTCAGAACTTCACTACTGTTAAGAATCTGCATATACAAACTCTAAACTGAATATGATGTTAGAATACAAGACACAGGGTAGCCCATTTATCCCAGAAGTGACCACAGGTCATTTCATACATTGAGGTCATTTTTTTAAATTGGGTTCATTGAATCCACAAGAGTCTCAACCTTCCAGTCAAAGCCAATTCCAAGACTATTTAGATACCCCAAAATGCAGAAATATTCAAGTACATTATTTTTTTTTACAAGAGCAGAGAAATATATGATTTTCACTGCAAAGGATTAGCATGAAGTGTGCATTGAAGTGAGGGGAGACTATTGGGTAGACCCCATTTTCATTCAAATATCTTTAGGTTAAAGGTCAAGGGAGCCCTTTAAAAAAAGCCCGTCATTTTTTTATCTGATGAACAAGATGTCAGAAGAGAGATGGCAAATAATGGACTCAGCTTCTTAAATAAAACCCTTGGTCCAGCTGCACGTTCCTGTTATTAAACATAATTTCCTGTGTAACGGATGGAGCATGGAGATTGTCCACAGGAAAGTTACTGGCTTGAATGCCTTCCCGTCCCATGTTGTTTTCACAGAAGCATAACGGTGGTGTTGGTGTAAATGGTGTTAGCACCATTAGCTGCTAGCCTCCAGCTAAGCCATTCCCATGTTGAATGCAGTTGCGGTTCAATATGCACTGAACTCCATGTAGAGCCAATGTTTGTTTGAACTGTCCACCCACCCTGATCTCTCACCCTGCAGCCTTTGTCAGTCTTTATACCAAGCCACCTGCCTTCTTCTTTCTGCTCCTGTGATCATTTCTCTGGCC
>JAOWBC010000710.1:4061757-4077279 GCA_028566105.1 Hypoplectrus providencianus
TTAACATTTGGAAAGTCTTGTTGCATTCAAGAATGCATCCAGTGGGACATCACAATAACATTAAGCATGTTGTGTTATTTCCACAACAGGAGATATGTGATGTTAGATGTTACCTTAAACAAGTTTTGAGGAAAAATAACCCACATATATCGACATCGGTATTGGCTGATATCGGAATCGAAAATTGAGAGTTGGACAGTATCGGCATATCGGATATCAGCAAAAAAGCCAATATCGGACATCCCTAATTTTAGGACATTCGTTGTTTTACAATGTTTTTTTTGTTTGTTTGTTTTTTTTCCAAAAATGAAGGATTTTTGTCTTTTAGACAAATGGATCTCAAATTTTGTCACAGAGGCTAAGCAAATGCTCATAAAAGCTCAACAGCTGTGTGTCCAACAACTCGTGTTTTAACTTTTGAAATGGTCAGTTTGGAATTGGGAAGACCTCTGCAGGTAATTCTGACCAAGAAAAAAAAAAAAAACTGTAGTAGGAACTGTTGGAATTCTAACTGGGAGAGGTTGAGTGCAGTGATGGTAATGGTGCTGGAATCAAAAACTCCCATAATCCCCCCTAGCAGCAGAACAGTACATATATACATTCATAGTATGCACAGAAACACAGCTCCAAATGATTGCCAATGTTTCTTTTTGTTTTCTGGATGTGTAAATCAGTAACTGCATGCTAACACATTAGCCATAACAACTCTGTCTGGAATGTGTGTGTGCACTGCATGTGTGTAAGAGACTACACTGATCCTACCACTGCACTGCTATCAATACAGCTTTCATTCTGTCATCTGTCAGTAGAGTCTGTGCGGCCTTAATCATCCCGTCCCAGCTTCCGCTGCACACTTTTAATTACCAATCTGAGGACTGCCATTTGTGCTCTCTGTGAAGCAGTTGTCTTCAAAGATGCAATTACTGAGGCAACCAATTGCTTCAAAATCATTAAGATGCATAGATGTTACTGAAACAGCTCTGCTTGTTAGCTAAATCACCAAACTCTTTGTCAATGATGAAGAAAAGAAAATTACTTTGAAATGTCTGAACACAAAAAACTGACCAAAAATTGAAATAAATAAATCAAGTGAACATAGCACCTAACAAGACACATTGAGAAGTTTACCTCAAATGGCCCGTTCTTTCTTCACGAGCTGTCTATTCTTGTGTCCTTCAGCTCTGATCTGATCTGGATTTTCCTCTGGTGGAGGCATTTATTTTCATTGCTCACTTTGTCTCAGGCAATCAGTGTGAGTGCTGTGTAGACATCTGGAAGGTGTCAGCACTATCCAACGCTAACTAAGGCAGACCACCGGCTGTATGTTGCTCTGCTGCATGCCTCTGTATGTCTGGATGGGCGAGAAAATCACTGATAATTGTTGCTATTGTCCATCTCCTCACTGAAGCTGTTGTGATGAACTGAGCAAATAAAGCAAACAAAACACCTTCCTGTATGTATGCACCATGATTGTTAAGTCCTAAAATGTAAATGTTATATTGTTCAGAGGTAAAAGCAACAATCAGACTGGATTTTCATTGCACTTTTACCACCTCACCTCACCTCATCTCATCTCATCTCATCTCATCTCATCTCATCTCATCTCATCTCATCTCATCTCATCTCATCTCATTTCATGCACTTACATCTCATTAATTTACAATGAGGAAACACTAGAGGCAGCAACCTGTACCAAGAGATAAAACAGACAAAACTATATAAATGAACTTAAACAATAGAAAAACAATAAGTACTAAAAGAGATAACACAAATAACAATAAAATGACAAAAAAACAATTATTATTAGTATATATATATTTATATTAACAAAAATAATAATACAATTGTTATTGAATCTCATCAAAGATTACACTTAAAGCAGAATACAATAAAACCAACCTATTCAGTTATGTTACTATCATCTTTTATGTTGATAAAATTAACTTTTAGCAAAAATGTAATGTGCATGTATATTAATATTGGATTACATGCTGGTGGCATGTAATGTGTGGAACATACCTACTGACAGCAAAGAAACAATGCCACAGTATAGTACATGAATCTGTATTCTAAAAAACATACATGCATGGTGCACAGTTTAAAGATAAGGCTGCAGTTTCTGTGACTTTATGCTATAAAACCATTAACCTAGCTTTAGAACAAAAACTTCCAGGTATGCTGTTATAAAAATGATAAAGGTAAATAAATATACCGGAAAAGCCAGAAGTCTAGCCACAGGGGATATGTAAAACGCAGATGTTGCTTAATAATAATGCTATTTCCATACCGTGAGCCACGTAAATCATGTTTACATAAAAATACATGTATTTTGTAAACAACATAAGTTACATTAAAAGCGGTTTACAGTTATTTTCACATGGGACACGAACCAGGTCCTCTGGGTGAAAGTCCGCCATTTAATTGTAAATTAATTAATTTGTAAATTAAATGTATGCAATGTGTTTTCACTTTGTTCACACAGTGATGAGCTCACCATTACATCTTGTTGAAAAAACTTCAAAAAGTTTCAATTTTTTTGTGACTGACCTTAAAGCAACTTGAAAATAGTACTAGCATGCCATGTTCTGCACATCTAACACACTGGCCTAACACGAAACAGGACATGTGTGTGTGCAGACCTGTTTTGAAGGTAACCCTATTCCCAGGTCCCCACTGAAGAGTTACACCAACCATATGGTGAACATAAACAAGTGAAATATCTTCCTGAACCACCAGGGAGCATGTAGCTCTTATGAGCTGTGTTCATTAGCCCCACATGAACTCTGAAGGTGAGGGGGAACACACTGTAGCTGTACACGGGGAGTGATTTGTGTGTTACACAGTGCTGCAGCTATGATTATCATGGAATTGAATAATTGTTTTTCTAATTATAGATGTTGTGAAACCAGAGTTAAGGCCACAGTCTGTTCCTTGCTCCTTGGAGAAAATGGAGTAATTGAGTGTAGCGCACAACAGATTAATGACATGGTGTTTGCAACTTGGCAACTAGTACTTATTATTACTGGCAAAGGAGGGTTGCTACATATTGTGTGTAAACACTGATATGATTTGATGAAATGATCCAAGTTTTCCCACTTCTCTACTAAATCTCTGACGCAAATTGGCTCATTTGTACCAGTTTCTCCTCATATCCTGTGGGCAAATCATCCACCAAAGAAAATTACACTGAAAGGAGACGCTGTCCCAGTGGTGTGACCCCAATTAACGTTTTCGTCTACGGTGTCTGAATAGTGCTCAACCTTTGGTGACCGCAAACATCCCAAAATCTGTTGCCTGTCCTGTCCTTCCTTTCTTCAGGGGACTGTCTCTCTTACTGATTTTTTCTTTTTTCCCGCCACGGTGTTCCTGTCAGCACTTTATCAGCAGCTGCTCGATGCATTGATATTTCAAGGACTCAGTCAGTCCATCTAAGTGAGCAGCGGCGGCATGTTTAGATATTTTCTGCTAACTGGACTGCTTGAATCAGAGGTCTTTGTAGTTGGATGTCAGGTGCCATTGATTAGCCTTCAAAATGATTCTCGAGTGACAGAACGAACTGCTGCTCTTGCACCTCCAAAAGTCTTGTTTTGCATTTGTCTTTGTACTGTAACTGCATCTCACAAATCTTTTGAATGCAAATTGACAGAGGCTCTTTTACAATTTCTGGCTCACCTTTGCAAACACAGGTGCCAATGCTAATGAGAATGCATGTTTACCCCACTGGCTTTAAAAACCCTCTTCTCCAAAAGGACTAATTTCCCAATCTTAGCTGGTAGCCGTGCTTTCAACAAAGCTGAATCACATCTTTGACAGGCATGTGAAAATCTTTGAGTCAAAGGAAGAGTCAGTCTGTTGCATACTTACACCCTAAATACCAGTTCACAGCAAAATGGAAATGCAGCAAAGCCTCGGCGAGTCGTTGATTGACAGATGTTCCTCGGAGGCATCCGTCTGCCGAGAGCGACTGCTCAGTGGTCAGGAGAGCCCGGTAGCTCCACTTGATGATGATAGATGATGCCAATGGGACAAGCCTACCTCATGGATCAAACATAAAGAAATGTGACATTGAAAAATTGCTTGACTGAAAAGATTCATTTGATCGAATGGTCCTGGATTAGTCTCATCATCTCTCTCATGGGAAAAAGCACAAGACTTGCTACCTGACTGAGCTTCCAGGAGCAAAGTGGAGATGAAAATTACATACATTCCAATTTTCATATAACATTGAGCCCTCCCTTAGTCATATTTGCCTGTTTTGGGCAACAATATACTCCTTTCCCCGAGATATTTGTAACACAACTGAAGCAAACCTACTGCGTTACAGTTAAAAGCAGCTCAGACTCGACTACATTCCTCCAGGCTATAGGAGTGCAGCCATCTGCGAGGGCAGTAAATGCAACTGAAGCATCACTGAGCAAATACATCCAAGTCAAGGCTGTTTTATTCAAGAAGACACAGACCATGCATCGATGACAATCCAACAATACACATGGTGATCTGTGAAAAGGGTGGAAAAAAAACAATGAAGTGTGCTATGTCCATGCCCTACTGGGTAGTAGCACAGAAAATTATGCCAGTTGAGCAATCTGTATCATTTTGTAGCAATCTGTATCATTTTGTGGCAATGTGTATCATTTTCTATGATCTGATTACCAATTATTTCTCCACTGTTGAAGGTAGTTCTTTAAAATGATGATGCTTTCCCATTACAGCTTTTCTACACCTTAAGTGCAGAAAGGTAAACAGACTGCATTTATACAATATTTCCTCCAAAGAGCATACAGCAATGGTGGCAGAGCCGCCATGCATGGCAATAGACACTACCACTGGGGGTGAATTGGGGAAATATCCATTGTTCCAACATTGTTTTGCTAATATGGCCCAATAGTCAAAAGAATTTCTTAGTTGACCAAAAGTCCATCTGTCCAAGGGTCCATAATATAGAAAAACAAACTCACACCTCTGACACCAATTTTGTTTCGCTAATGTTAATGCAGTTGGATGGACAAGTGATAATTTTAACCCAGGCCCTGAACTTTCAGGCACTTACCATGTGTTTAGGGGGTCTAAATATAGTTATTCTGCACATTATTAGGACATTGAAACAATAGGTGATCCCTCACATTGGGAGTTGGTGTTCAGGTTAAGACAGCATGGACTCTCTCTGGAGTTTCTCCTTTTCTTTTGCCATGTTACGGACATCCTCATTCTCTGGTCAGTGGAGCTACGGGGGCTTGGCCACCTTTGGATGCTATGTGTTTACCAACCAATTGACATTGTCAATATCTTATACATTTTACAAAGCCTACTGTTAAGAGCAGTGCATGCAGTGTAATGAATTACTTTATATAGGGAGCAGAGAAGAAGATTAATTCATTAACCAACAAAAGCAACAAATTAAACAAGAAATGTGTAATACTTCTTCAAGCTCCAAGTCCGCGCCTTTGTGTGTGAAAATACAATCTGAATCACAAATTAAGGTTGTAACATTCTGAATTGTTCTTCTATGCTAATTGAAACCCTGTTGATGAATCACATTTCTCAAATTAAAGGTTCTCACCTCAGAGTGTTTCTTCACACCCACCATCAGGATCATATAAGATGATGAAGTTTAGTGTTCTGTGAATGCAAGCACGGGCTGGGTAAATTGTTGATTTTTTTTTTTTTTTTTTCATTTGCAGAAATATGAACAAAGATGTCTAAATGGTAGTGTAGAGGAGAGGAAAGGGATTTGTTTAATGTTTTTTGGCTTCTCGTCTATCGGTTTGTCCTTCAACCACATTCTTATGATTTCAAACTTATTCCAAACAAATATGTTCTTTGGTATTTTCCATTACACAGTTCAACTTTTTTATTCAAATGGTTGACATAATATGAAATTCTAGTTTGAAAGATTGATATAATAATGTACTGGATATTCTGTACTTTCTGCCATGAGGCCACTCCTTTTTGGCAACTTGTTAAAAACAAAGGTAAGTACACTCAAGTAGTGGAGTGCAGCTCTCAACCATTTAACCTTATATATTATTTGTTCCTATCATTGAATATGATCCACACAAGCTTTAGCATGCAAGAGGTAGTAAGATTGATGCCAGAAATCCCCAATGGAGTTTAGCTTCATTGAAGAAGGTTATGTGAATGAAATCTGTACAATATCAGATATTAGAAGGATTGACAGAGTTACTTATTTTGGGCAAGTGGCAATTTGTTGGCATGTTCCCTTGCCCTCACAATGTTCACCCTGTGGTTTTTGAACCGAGAGCATCTGAAGGGATAAAAGGATGAGCCATAGGTTAGACTTGTGGGACTCAATGCATGGAATAATATGGGAGGGGCTACACAATGGAGGTAAAATAGGGGAATTAGCTCAAATTGTAGAGTGCTCTTCCAGCATATCAGAGGTAGTGGTATCGATTCCCACATTCTCCAATGGAGTTTAGCTTCAGTTGAGTAGATTTTGTGAAAGAAATCTGTACAATATCAGGTATTAGAAAGATTGACACAGTTACATACTTTGGGCAAGTGGTAATTTGTTTTCAAGTGCCCTTCTTCTCAAACTGTGTGCTTCGGTGGTAAAAGCAGCGCTGCCTTGGGGTGATCTAAATCGCCCAGTGGTTATTTTATCCTGGTGTCTGGCAGCCAATACCACTGGCTGTTTGAGATAATCTAGCAAGTTCTGCCACAGTAAAGTGAAAGCGGCAAGTAATCTACCATCTGAAATAACTCCACCAGGAAATATCCATTGTACTTCTGGTTCAGATGACTTGCTCAACAATGTGTGAAAATCATTGGACTCGTTTTCATTTGTTTCATTAGAACCAAGGTAAATTTGTGTGTCATCTGCATAACATTCAAACAATGCACCTAGGAAAGCATATGACGGGATAAAAGGATAAGCCATAGTTTAGACACTTGGGACTCTACGCATGCAGGGCTCAGTGTATAAGCAGTACAACTCCATCACTCTGTCTGCATTTTCCAGTAAATATCCATATCTAGGTCATCATCCAGAGTTGCAATACCACTAGATGTGAGAAATCAAATGTTTGGCACACTAAAATTTTACTTTACTCTTTACATGCACAAGGCAAATTAAAGTCAATGACTCTCTCATCTATGTTTTCCAGTATATCCCAGTGCATTCCAAAGTTGCAATACCACTATCTGCCTTAAAGCAGCTAATTTTGCTACTGTTTGAACTGTCTCCATTTTCCTGATGTGTGAGGATTTAACCCCACTGCTGATTTGAACCCACACGCGCAGAGCACAATTTATAAGCATCCCATTGTCTTAACCCCATAGCCTTCATTTCTTTAGTTAATGTCCACTCCAGGTCAATGTCCAAGGTCTATATATAGATCGTGAAGGTCTGGAAAAGTTTACAGTGAAGGGACAAAGGAGTAGACAAGGTGGGGGATTTTAGAGGACACCTCTGATATAAGGGAGTTAGCTCAAATGGTGTAATGCTTTCTTAGCCATGTGAAAAGCATTGCCATTCATGGCCACCTACTTCAAAAGACTTTATTTCAAATGCAAAACCACGACCAAAAGAGGTCATTGAACATGGTTTCAATAATGTGTGAAAATTACCTAGAACTCCAGAGTTGTGCTCTTCCTTCTTAAACAGTATATAAAAATCCTATATATTGTCATATTTGAGACTTTGAAAATTAGCCTTAGTCATCAAAATTATTATTTTTTTCACAGTTATATTGCATCTACCAAGTTTGTGCAGCAATACGACTCTGAAATTTGGTCCAGAAAATATAGAGATCCTACAGTATTCACTCCTAGTATTCACCTAGGGCATGTTGTAATATTTTCAAAGATGAGTCTTTTGCCAGAGAAGGGGTGAGAGCAAAACTTGGTGGTTGCATAGGTAAAAACAAGGTGAAACTGGGAATAGTTAGGGTTGAAAATTTAAGAAAAATAAAAATACAATGCAAATTGTCTAACAAGATCCTCTGTGATGGCTACCTCTGAGCAGTCTGTTTTTACTTTAGTCTCACATGCTCACAGGGATAAAGTGAAAAGTAAAGTGAGACCGCAAATTAATAGGAAATGCATGCAACTGCCCTCATTATGTCATTAAAATCCTGGAGTTTAAGAGTTCCTCTGGCACTCTCCAGGGCATCTATCTGTTTTATTGCGTCTACTCTCTCTGCGTTTCTACACAGGGAACCATCACTTTGGTTTGTGAGTATCACAGCCTATTGTGAGACTCAAAACCAGGGGAGTCATCACGCCCTCACAGCCTCACCGTCTGCTCGCACGAGGGGCGAATACTGGGCAGGGGAAGCAGGGGGTAATTTCTTGGATGTGCCTCTCAGAAGAAATCTACACTTCCAAAGCCACGGGATGTAGCGAGGCATTTTTATTCACCTTAACACCTCCCAGAGTGTTGTAGCTTGATGTTGCTGAGGCATGTGTTTCTTTGCCCAGTGATTGCATTAAGTGCTGTTGTAAGCCATGTTTACCCTTTGCCTTTGAGGATGCCTTGTAGGTGGTGTCTGCATCCCTCCTGGCAATATACGAGAAAGGTGGATGGAAGGGGTGGTGGAGAGCCTGTCTGAATGAAAGAACAGGCCAGGGAGGTTTATAAATAAAATTGACAGCAGGCACCTTACTGAACCATGACTTGAATGTTTAAAGGGTGGCAGCGTTTTTTGTGAGAGACTAGGGAAATCTCTCGCTCAAAAGCGCAGCGAAGTACACCATCTCCTCACTAGGTATAAATATGAAATAGGCCTTTCCCTCTGGAGGGGCACTCTGTGGAATTACGGGATGTTGTAGTTTGTGTCAAAAGGTGTGGTGGATGTTGTGCGGGGTGCAACACAATTGTTGAGAATATGCTGATTTTTTATGATTAATCTTGTCACTTTAAGCTCTTCAGAGGATCGTGACGAGGGGGAAACTTACTTGACTGCTGCGACTGAAAGGGGAAGAAATTGCATAGGAATCAAAGCGTAATGAATCTTCAGCTCCAGAGACACACTTGGTTTTTCTCAACTCTTTTCAGCTTTCATTCTTTGAGTGCCTCATGATGGATAGCCTTATCTCAAACAAATAACGGCAATGTCAGAGACTTTTGATGTACAGTAGTATGAGGGTCTCATATTACTTGCGTAAATCAATACTTATCAAATCCTGTTATCACCTTGAGACCCCGTATGAAATGTTTGTGTGTGTGTTTCATTAAATGCAGAGTGGATCTGCTGCTGGGGCACATTTCAACACAGGGATTCTATTTAGAAGACAGATCAGGCTGCTTCTTTTCATCAACAACAAAGCCTGGGGTCACCAGGTTAGTTTAAGCAGACACAGCGTTAGGAGGAAATACAGCTGTGGGTTTTTAACAATACAGTGAGATACAATGCATTTTAATTTTAACATGGATTTTCCTGCCTCACCGTGACATCTCTAAAGCACTGTAACCTCTTCCCTCAGGGATGTTTCTTCAGAATTAGATTCTTAGACACAATTGCAATTGTAAAAAAAAAAAAAAAAGAAAAGAAAAATCACAGATGGTGTATTGCATAATAGATAGTCTGACTATCATAAGGCATGTTTTCCTCATAAATCACAATCACAGTGCAGTTTATTAGTATTAGGCACCAGTGGCAAAAGTAACTTTCCTTAAACTTGCAATTACAAGCAGCAGGAACAAACTGTGCACAAGTCAGTATTGATTCCTCTAAGTTTTAATGATAATTTGTCACAGGCAACATTATCATATATTTGGAATCATGTTTCTCTGTTTTACCTCTGTTTTTGGTCTCAACCAACTCCTGAGGAACATTTGTTTTTCAGCTCTTTAACTGCTAAATCCTTCACCATGTTAACCGGCTAGTCTCAAAACATATTGTTAACAAGCTGTAGCTTAGCATCTTTGTGTTAAGCATGTTAGCATTCAAACAGCAATATGGGCATCAGTTATGCACATTGATTTGAGCATGTAAGCATACCAACATTGACTATTCACACCTTAGAGTTTTGCATGTTAGCATACCAATATTTGCTATTAACAGTTTGAGTTTAGCGAGTTAGCATACCAACATTGAGTATTACCACTTTAAGTTTTGCACATAAGCAAAAAAGAAAAAAAGATAAAAAGTGAATCACTGAAAAGCAATCAGTCTGCCTCATGATGGCATTAGAGTTAAAGAATCACGAAGGCATGGAGTGGTCCTCTTGCTAATGATGATGATCATCTTATCTCTATTATGAAATGGACCAGAGTAATGACCATCACTAAAATGTACAAAATGTTGCTTCCTCACATGTACACATCTTGCATACAGCTATGCCCAGTGTCCTGTGTCACCTCAGTTTCCTAATTTCTTTGTTCCAGATTGCAGAGCAGGAATGAGGCTCAGAAATCCGGTCAGTACGGAGATGTTAACATTTAAGAGAACCCCTGGGAGATAATGGCACTGGCCATTTCCTGTTAAAGACACAGCTGTATTACTCATAAAGAGCCCTACATGCCTATTCTTTCCTAGGACACCAGAGGTCAAAGTAGTCCTCCTTTTTAAAAAGCCTTTCCTTTTTTTTCCTTTGTTACTGTCAAATGATTAGTACATAGTGTCTCAGCCCACTTATTACACTGCCAACTGGAGGGATACGCTCCAATAATTCCTCAGTAGGAAATGGGTGAATCTCGTGCATTCCAACCACCTCTGTCTTTCCTGTTAGTGTGCCTGTCTGTGTTCAAAAAAAGGACACGCTTATTTAGAAATAGGAGCTGAGTGCATCCACTTTGGGACTTTGCTTGGAGACAAATGAAAGCCTAAAAATGGATCAGCACCCGGAGGTCATTCATTTGATTGACACAATACAGTGACATATAAAGTGTACTCTTTCAACAAAAATGAAATTTCATCCATGTTTTCAAGTTTGAGAATATAGTTTTAGGGGACATAGGCAGCGGAAGCAAGCGCTTCTGTTAAACAGAGTCAATAACTTGCACAACTGCTATGGCACCTTAGGGTAATATCACACCACCTGAAAAACATAAGTGGATATTTATTGAATAGCTGTCATAGCTCCTATTTCTATTGAAAGTATAATGGAAAGAGCATTTTAAAAAAAGCTCATCAAAATGGCCTAAGGATACATGTTAGTCCATTGGCTGTAACCAATCAGGAGCTTATACACATCATTAATCCCAACTTCTTGTAACAGATTTGACCATTAATGAGTGGAAATAATAAAATAAAGAAAATGTGAATGTCATCGACACAACAGCGCTATCGCCACAGAATCCGGATCTCTCGAGGGAGCTGATTAGGTGAGAGTTGAGAGAAGAGTTGTTCACCTGGTTCCCAGTTGGGGAAACACTTACACTGGGCCGTAATGAACAGAGCCGGACAGGATATTTGAATGTCATCTCTACCTCCTGAGACACTTCCAATTTGGCACTGTGTAATAATAATGTCAGGGAAGAGCCATGAACTTGGGGTGTGTTATCACAAGGAAGGCAGAGCAGGGTTATTATACATCTCTGGGGCAAAAAGAAAAGAATGAGTGAGAAGACAAAAGACTTTTTTTCTTGTAAGAACATGTCAGCTGTGGTCGTTTTGGCGAGTAGCCTAAACTTTTTATCTTCAATTTCATCTGCTTAGTACATATTTAAAGGTAGAACATGAATATTGCAGCAAACAACGGCTTACTCTGTAAAGATATAGTGGAGTTATGGTGTCACGCTCCCTCTGTGTGTTTTAATCCAGGCTTCCCAGTTCTTTAGTGACACATAAGGAACCCCTCATAAAAATAAAATAATGGGCCTGCCCTTTAAAAAACCTCAGATTTACATCATTTCCCAGGAAGAAGGCAGTTTGTGCACCCCCATGGCATCCTATTTGGCTCCTCTCTGACAGGCAGGGCCTTGTTGGCAGTCAGGCAGTCTATTGTCAAAGCTATCATTATGAATCTGCTTTTGAGCCCTGACAATTCCTCCATTATAGATTTCAGCCCCCCGCTGCTGGGAAGAATATGGCCCTGTCACCTGAGGCTCGACTTTTTAGTCCATGTCACGGTGCAGCATTGACCTGTTAATGGTTTTTCTACCCGTACACAGAAAGTGGGAAGGCCCGTTAACAATATGACAACTTGATGGCAACTTTTTCTTCATGACTTCGCGAGGATTATATCGAGTTTAAAAATAAACCAAGTATTAAGGGCGTCTTATTTGGGAATAAATGTATTAAATGTGCTGAAGCACGACTCAAAGTGAATTTACGGTGTGATATGGATGAGGCTGTACGTGGATGAAGTTATTTCATCTTTTCACAAGCTAAAAAAAGGCCAACATGTGACTGCCTGAGTCTCTTACTGCACATTTCTCACCCGTGCTGGATGGCAGGTTGGGGCAGCATGATGTATAGCCTCACTGTCTGAAGAAGAGCCTTGCTAGGACCACGAGAGTCTTATTGCACTGGAATCAGGAAAAGAAAAAAGGCAGGTGTATAGGTTATGCTCCAGAAACACCACAGGTCTATGGAGCTCCAAAGCTCAATAATGAAAGGGGTTTTAGACAACATTGAAATAATGAAGACATAGACACCTTTTTGCTTTGCCACAAATGCATTAGTGCATTCGAGTCTGTGTGTGTGTCCCAGTCGTTGCTGTGCTGCACTGCTCACATACAGCAGTTATCCCCCTCAGGTTACACTGTTAGTACTGTTCACACTGTTGCCATTTTAAGGACAGGAATTCTGTGCACAGCCACTTTAATCCTTTAAACCCCAAGCAGTTTAAGGTTTTTTTCTTTTTTTTAATACTCTTTTTACATTTTACTTACTGTGGCCTTGTATTTCACTGTATTATATTAAATATATTAAGTCATGCATATATATGGAATCAGCATGATTATGGCTAGAAGTGAGACAACTCAAAAATGTCTTTTGTGCAAATGAATGTAGATATCATGACTTACATCATAAAAAAAGGTTAATTTAATTTCTCGAATTTTTTTGTTAAGCTGGAACAAACAGGTATTTCTGTATTCTTTATTCCAACAAGTGTCACCATATTTGAAATAATAATTTAAAAAAGGTCACCATATATTATACATTTTTATTATTTTTGTTTGGTGAATATTTGTCATGTGACTGTTCATTTCAGCAGAATCAATCATTGCTTTCCAAAAGGGCATTATCTTGACTTGTTATTCCAAATGGTTTATATTTGCCATCATTTAAATGAGACATTGTCTTTTTACAGTTTGTCTTAGTGATAAACAGGTAATTTCTGGCAACTTTTTAAAGACAACACATCTATGGATGGTGGGCTTTAGCAGGTAAAATAAATGAATGAACAACCTTAAATGGTTCTGAATTAACAGTGTTAAAAATGTAGTGTTTACTATTCTTTTCATTATGTTTTTATCCAAACGAAGCTACATACACTTTTAACAATTAAAATGTTTAAAATCAAATAGAAATGATATGCAGCGAATGTCTGTAATCATTAAAATGAGTAATTACATACACTTGGAAGAAAATGTTCACCATACATTTTACACAATTTCTCACTGTAGCGATGATATCTGGTTGAATCCCTGTGAACCTCAGCACACAGCGCTATCAGGGTTACATTAACATTAGCCTGCAGATATTTCAACTGAATGCAAAACACCCCGCTTGTTTAACATTAAAAGAAAGCTTTGTCCCTGGGTAGCAGCAGAAATATCAACCTATATTTTGAGAAACTCCTCCTTTACAAAGTACACAGATGGAATTTTATCCTTCAGTCCTTCAAATATGTATTTGACATTGCTTTCATAATGATACATATGTAACAAAATGACATATATATGTATTTTCTAATCTGATGTCCAGATCTCAGCCCTCAGCTTATTATGTATATCATAGTATCTTACCTATGATATCTTCCTTTACAATATATGATCAGGTCCAAACAGCAGGAAGTCAAGGTGCATTTTGGTACATATGCATAAGACCAACAAAACATGGGCCCACCTCTAGATAACCTGTTCCAAGGCATTGTTACTTTACAACAAATCAAAGAGGACTCAATAACCTGTATTTGTTCCTTAAAGGTCACTTAAGTTCCTTCATAAATAAATAGAAGTGTAGTTTGTATTTGCCATTGAACATCCAAATTGATTTCTTATGAAAGCACAGATGATGTCCCAGTTATTCTGGATGATCCTCTGTCCAAACTGTGATCACTTTTCATTGGAATGACTTTGTGCTGAGGAAATATTCCCAAAGAAAACTATTGAAAAAGAAGTCTGTTGATTTCCCAGAGTAATGCACACAACATTTCTGGAACTGTGTTTGCCTATTAGCAAGCTCACATCTTTCCTTCACATTGGAACTTTCACACTCACAGTATATCCAAGTTAAAGCTTTCACATTCACACATCGGCTTTAAAAAAAATGTGAAAATACAGCTCCCTAAAGATGTGTAGTGTCAGCAGCGACAAATGACGACAGATGTGTTGAAGTCAGTCCAAACGTTAAATATTGTCATTCCAGACAGCAGCTTTGTGACTTGTAACTTACAAATCCCAGCAAGCAAAAGAGATCTTGGTGTGAAATGTTTAAAGCTCGACACAGACTACCATTATGCTGCTTACTACTAAATCAATCATGCTAATGTGCAAATTAACAAGCTTATATTACTACACACATGCATATCAAAATGTACTTTGTGTCATTTCACAACTCATTTAATCCAAGAATACAAAGTTGTTATATACCAGTTTCCCTTCAGATTGATGATACTGTAATTGTTTCTTCACTGTAAATACAAACACCCACACAACACTATTGATTAAAATGATTTAGAAAAAAACTGTGAGAAGCAGCTTAACCCACTGAATTCACAGACTGGACCATTATTCCTGAATCACTTGAATCTGTTTTGTCTCAAGGTGTGATTCACAGAAGACATTGCACCAACAATAAAGACACACCCATACGGTTCTGCAGCAGAGTGCATATTGTCTTTTTTGCATCAGACTGCAAAAACCCATATAATAAAGTATTAATGTTTCCTTTGTGCAAAAAAAAAAAACCCGTTGTACTCTTCAGGGCGAGATGCAGAGGGATTCTTTCAAATTTCAAGGAAGAAATTTAAAAGTGAGGGATTTAATATCTGAGTCTGTCAGTGCTGCTGCTGTGCTTCAGTTACCACCAACTTTCTGAAGACGCTAATAATTTCACTCTAACTGCTGATCTTTGTGAATTGGACTGGATTTGTAATGAGGCTCATTTACAGAGTGAGGCCAATTTTGCAGCAAAATCATCCATATTACCTCATCTAAATATGGGCAGACAGCTATTTCCTTGGCAGTGTAGTTGGGAGGTGCATCTCAGTCTTTGTGGGTGCTGTCAGAAAAGCCTATGAATCTTTTTTGCATGTTACAGCAAGGATCACTAACTAATTGATAAGACTTTTTGTTATTCTCATAATGTTAAGCAATTATTTTAATATAACCATTAAGTAAGTAAGTGGGGCCCCACAGTGGCGCAGTGGTTAGCACTCATGCCT
>JAOWBC010000710.1:4101458-4123577 GCA_028566105.1 Hypoplectrus providencianus
CCTCCCACAGTCCAAAAACCTGCACATTAGGTGAATTGGCAACTCTAAATTGACCGTAGGTGTGAATGTGCGCGTGAGTGTGTTTGTTTGTCTGCCCTGCGATAGGCTGGCCACCTGTCCTGGGTGTACCCCGCCTCTGGCCTGATGCCGGCTGAGATGAATGAATATTATGAGATATTTATTATCATGCCGGTCTTATAATTTCTTTGTGTTGTGTTTATCCACCACACCGTTAAGACCAGTCCGTGAAAATATGCCTTGCATGAAACCAGTCCGTGGTGCAAAAAAAGTTTGGGGACCGCTGCTTTACATGATGTCTCCCATTCCACTGACCGTGTAACACATGTCATTTGTTTGAAATTTGAAATTTTTATATTGATTTGCGGACAATGACGTGGCTGTACAGCTAGATTGTCTTGCTAAATATACTGCCAGATTATATTTACTTTTCATATATTATGAGCAATGCTAGTGACTTTAAATCTCATTAGTGTAACATTAGCTTTCTGGCTAACAGCTGAGATAAAGGCTTGTGAAGCAAACTGGAAATGTCTCCTGTTGGCAGGTCATATCCATGATTCATACTATTTACTGGGTGCATTTAAATGCAACGGGTTAATGGTACTTTAGTTGTCCATTATTAGGAATTCACAGCCTTCACAGGTTGTGACCTCCCAATCGCCCAATAATTCCTGATAATGGACACCTCGTCCAATATTAAGCCTTACACATTAAGTATTGGAAGCCAGGCCAACCATGGCCATGTGACCATCCCCATTACCAACTCCCCAGAATTCAACCTATTTCCGCCTGGTTATCCTAGACCAGCATGATTAATTTTAGCTCACCGGACTACTCCATCAATGGGTTTTATTCAACGATTGACTCCAGCCTGCAGTGGGATTTCCCCGGTTAATACTGCTGTTGAAGATCATCTCTCGCCTTTTCCGCTTTTTTGCAGGTCAACTAGGAATACCCTCCATACATTCTTACTAATTACCACTGGTCTTGCATATAAATTGATTTTTTTATGGAGTAGATCTTCTTAAATCCCTCTCACTATAATTAAGGCTTATATCAGGATAATGGAAAAATGGTGGATCAAAGGTTGAATTAATTGCAGTCTCGAGCATGTAATTCAGGTAGTGAGAGTGAAGTCATGTCTTTCAAAGAAAGAAACCTTGGGACACAAGCTGGTTGATAGGAATAGGCACTAAATAGATTTTTCTGTACCTAAGTGGGTTTCTCTTTGGATACAAACACATTCAAAAAAGCCTGAAATAAAAGAATTTTCACTTTCAAATGGGAGCATTCAAAACATAAAGCTTTACAACTTAATATGTGTTTGACTTTGCCTTCAGCTCTTTAGAAGTTTAACAAATCAACTTAAAGAAAAAAGAATCATATTAGCATATCTGTTGATGTATCACAACACACATCCTGTATGGCATCTGCTTGACGATTAACACATTTTAAGCAGAATTTAATGAGATTAGATAAACTATCCCCAGATAACGCACATAATCCAGAGGGAATGGCATCCCAGGAGCCTGTTCTGCAACTAAAAAGCAATAAATCCATGAAATCAGTCAATGAATCAAAGGCTGATCATAAGTGAAAACAAAAATAAAATACTCACACGTTTGAAAACTTCAGAACTAACAATTTTAGTCACACATCACACATTTAAAAAGAAACATATAAAACCCAATATTTTGTATATAGGACTATCATCAGGTCCAAATTCAATTGATGGCACATGCACATATTAGTAAAAAATTAATCTATTATGAAATGTTCTCATTTTTAAACGTATGGCCAACACAGGAACCACTTTGTAAAGTTTAGAAAAAAGATAATGGTTTGGCTTACGGTCAGTTCTTCAGTCCATGATGAAGACCTTCCTGTTAGATGTATGTAGAATGTGAAGTTCACCATCAATCCTCTCTTCTAACTCTCAGCAAGAAGTCAAATAAGCAAATAAAATATTCCCGTAAATCCATAACAGATGTATTCCTTGTTGAGGGCCCAACAGGCAAATCACAGTTAGATTACATTATCTGTCTTTCCACAGATACTGGATTTTTGTTGGATACTTTTTAAAGTTTTTTTGTTATTATTGTCACCTGCGGCTGAATCACTCCAAAACTGACTTTACGACCTCTCTTTTTTTTTTTAACAACTTTACAAAACCTCTGATATAAACACATAATCTCCCGAGTCTTTGAAAGCCTGAACTCTTAACAAGATGTGGTGTGTCGCTATGTGATGCCTAAAACCCATGGAGAGCCATAAATATATTTACTACAGGCCTAGTAAATGAGGGAGGTGAAATCAATATAAATACTTTCCTTAGGGAATAAATTATGGCACACGGAGACAACTTCTCTGCAAAGTCACACTCTGAAATAAGCATGGAACTGCCAAATGGGGTTGGCTGCTTTATTGCTTTTTGCTGTGTGTGTGTGTGTGTGTGTGTGTGTGTGTGTGTGTGTGTGTGTGTGTGTGTATGTATGTATGTGTGGTGGTGGTGGTGGTGGTGGTCTGTACTGTCACTTTTGGCCAGTTTTAGACTTTGAACCTGCTGAAAGTTGGACAGCGCATCTAATTAGGGGCATAATAGGTGTCTGCACTTTTTAAAACTGCTACTGCATTTATCTTCAGCTAAAAAGTTTGGTTTCTCCATTGAGGTTACGGTTAAGGTCCTCCAAGCCCCAGAGAATTAATACGGAAGTCAATGAAGTGCTCCTGAAACCAATATAAACAAAACCCACACAAAAGCGTGTAATGTGTGTGAAAATAAAGAAGAAAAAACAGCTTGTGCAAATCAGAAGTGTCTAAGTTGCATTTTGAATCACACTGGTATTCTGTAAAAGTCATATCTCAGCATTAAACGGTTATATCCGATGACTCAATGGTGGAAAAAACTGCTGAATGTTGGTCAGGGCTTCAGTATGAACTCCTGCTAAAGCAGGAATGATTCGGTGCAGGAATGACCTGTCAAAGCTGCTGGGTATCATCCCTTAAAGCTTTTGACACATTTTAAGCCGAACTTGGCTGAGGCTCTCCTTCACCGACACTCAGATATCCTGCTGATACACTGCACTTCTTTAGCTCTGACAGTCTGTGTGATTATGTAAATGTCTGTGGTTCAACGTTCACTCACCGTACGCCCGCGACAGTGTGTGTAGTGTGGTCTGGAAACAGTGAATACAGATGGATTTACAGGTGTTAGTAGAATCAGTTTATTGATCAAGGTGGAGATGCAGAGAGGTTATGGACCTGTTTGACCTCCTGCCCCCGCATCCCCTGCCAATACCCGTGGCACATATTGATCCTCTGAGGCAATCCGGCTTAATTGAGGGGAGGCCTTTTTTTCTATTGAATGGTAGGAGAAAGAGGTGAATGATGTTGAGGTGATGTTATTCACATGGAGAAGAAAATGGTTGGTTAGCCAGTGTTGTTTATAGAAAAAATGCTTTATTCACTGTAACTGCTCATTTTAAGCTATGTTGTAAATTTATGGGGACCTATTTCACTTGTTGCACCCGACTGACGTCATAATAACTTTGCAATTATGTCATTTTGGGTCTGTAGCTAAAATGCTCTGTGCATCCAGGTTGGATAGCTAGTGTGGGTATCTACAGAGCAAAGACAAGAATCCAGGTGTATGTCGGAAACAAGGAATAAGTTATTACTTTCAAAGTAAATAAGCAGTGACCTTTGACATCCAAAAGTATTTCTACCAATAATGACTCAGTTTTACATTAACATTGTAAAGAAGCACATTGACCATGGCCTTATAAGTTAATCATAACCCTTCCCTTAACCCAAACCCTAAAGTTACCTGTTAAATGTTAGTTTTGCAACTGATCAATAACCTCAACCATGTCCCCACCATTATGGGAGCAGACCCTGGGTTTGTTGGCCCCATGACTTATTACCTGAGTTAACCAGCCAGTAACCATCCATTCCCTTCATAACGTTAAGCTCCAAGGACAAAACGCACAACCCTGGCAATCCTAGGGTCACAGGGTGGGTTGTCTGAAATTGGACACTTTATTTATTATCCATGCCAGGTATGAGTCTTGAGGGACTCCTGTGTTAAATCTTGTGTGTCAGCATATGTCTGTCTGTCTGCAGCTAATCTCTCATCATACTCGTCGTACATCGTACATCCATCTGCCTAATGAAACTCAATGGAAAGTTCAGTCTGGAGGACTATCTATCGTTTTATTTCTGGTACCTTCAGCATTCACTCCTCAGTCATGCTCTTTGGCTCAAGCTCCTAAAGACTTTGTACCAAGACCAACTTATCTCTTCTCATTTGTTAGATTATTGCATATAACTTGTTACAGTCATCACATATTATCTACAATAATAATCCAGTGTTTTCAGCATCTCATATTCCCCCGATAAATAACATTATCTGTTAATATAAACTTTTACATTGACTTCACTTTCTAGTCACACCTGATCTACTTACTTTTACTTGACAAATATTTATGATGTATATCCAAGGACCTTGTTTGATTGTGGTGATTGCAAATTATTGAAAACATATATCACTGATTGTTTTAAACCTGCATTGACTAGTAACTTCCCTAGCCTCCATTCATCAGGAGCCACTCGTCATCAGCAAAGGGTTTGTTTACATAGTAAATGCATTTCCTACCAGCTAAGCTAACCAGCATCCTTAATTCGTCCTAACTTATATTTTTGGCCTACATAGCTTGTGTGCATAGTGGATCCTCATCATTTTCAGTTCAGCACCCCATAAAGTCATTGATTCTTTCATTAATGGATTGAAATACTGCCATTTATTTCAGCTGGGAAAGCATAACACCCAACTATTGCTGCTTTGGACCTTTTGTGGACTGACCCATATCAAGCATTCTGCCTTAACATGCCTTTCTATATGACGACAAGCAAAAGAGTTTAAAAATTCTTGCTTTGTCAATGAAACTTTAGTGACTGCCACTAATACAGGAATAAAAAATACTTTGCCCTGTTTTCATTGCAATACATGGATCATAAGTATGCCAAAATAAGTGTATGATAATGCTGATATGCTGATATATAAAACATTTAGATTCATGCTCTGTCAGGTCCATCTGCATGACAAGTTTTAAAATGCTTGTTTTCCAAAAGGAGTTTGGATTGTTCAGAGCTGTGCTCCGCAGGAGATTCTCCACTCCTGGATATCTGTATTCCACTGTGTGTACTTTTTTAATGGATAAAATTGTTTTGTTTTTGTTAAATTCATTGCAGCGTCATCATGTTTCTATAGTAACCAGATAATATATTCCATAAATATTCATCTTAAAATTAATGCATTATTAGAGGAATGCAGCAGTTCCTCCTTCAAGGAAACTATGCAAATGACTGTGTTGGTCCTGTGGGTGGTCTCTGAGTTTTCTCAGAAACCCAAGCATGACTAAGTTACTTGAATGACTCCAGCTGGGAGAGGCTCACTCCTGAATCCAAATTGCTGTGAGAGGAGAGGAGGTTGTTATTTTTCAAAAAAGACATTTGCAAAGTAGTTGCTAAAGTGTGTAAGGCCCGTGAGAAACCTCAAGTAGTTCTTTTCATTTTCCCTTCTAGGACCTTTAACAGACAAACATCAGGCCACAGGCCTGCTTCATTCCATAAGATTTTGTCCCACATGCCACATGTCTGTGAGGGTGTTTGTTGTCAGATGTGACTTAGAAGATGACGTGAATAGCTGCTCATTTTGAAACCACAGCATGAAGAGTGTAGAAAAGAAGGAGAGCTACAGTAATGTTTGATTGTGATGTGAGATTGTGATATATACCTACCATAGATGTTTTCTTCCACTTTCACCATTTACACTGCTGTACCTATAAAAATCATAATAAGAACATAATTTATGTTTCTCTTGATATTTGATAACATGCTCTTTGACATTAATAAAGGAGCTTTGAACTGACCCTTTTCCATTTCATAGACTGAGCTTGAACATGTAAAAATGACAAGCCATGGAATTTTACCTTATATGTAGCCTACTTACTATAGAAAAATATAACATGTACATTGTTAGCATGTTAACTTATATGAGCTATTCATGAACAAACAAATATTTACTTATTTATTTATTTATCTATTTATTTATAATTAGAAAAAAACACATTTAATTGTTGAATCACAACAAAAAAGAAAGTAAAGTGGAAAAAAAAATATTCTTTCTTGTCATAGCCATGCCCTCCATGACCCACAATGCAACCTTTTTGCTGACAGTGCAGTCACATATTTGGGCGTATTATGCAAGGCGCTGCTAATTTAGCCTCAAGCTGTTAGCTTCAAGCAGAGATGAGGTGCAGGCACCAGAAGTTTGGTAAACTCACTTTCTGCTAACTGCACACCCCCAGATTCTCCATATTTTCAAACTTATAGTCTCCAGACCCTGCTGATGCTGACTCAGGTCATCACTTGAGGCGATTTACAAGTCCTCCAACTTTTTTCACATGTGCAGTATTAAGCACCTCCTTAAAGGTACAATGTGTAACTTATTTTTCCGTAGGTGTTTGTAAACACACTGTTTGCCCCTCCTTCCTAACACAACGAGACATACAGAAAGACACAGCAGCTATGCTTGGGCGAGCTAGGAGGCAATTGAAGAGCGTAGGTGGAGAAGCTGGTTGTACAGTTGGTAATGGATTTGGAGGTTTACACCATTCTTCCTCCCGTGCCCTATACTGAAACATAAGGGGACGACTGCTAGGGCAAGACATCTAACCATCTCACAAATTGTGCGACAATTGTCATTTTTATGCAAACGTGTTCTGAACAGACTAACGTCCTAGACCAAATAAAAAGTAACATTTGCCTTTTGGAACATAACCCAGCAGTGAATGACTCAGTCCGGCACTGGGTTTGATGGGAAACATGGTCTGTCACTAACGCTGCTGCTTAAACCTGGTTTGGATCTGCTCTCAATAATCAACCCTACAGGCATTGCACAAAGCATGACATCTATCCTTGTGCCTAGCAGGTATTAATGGGAACTGTTCAGTCTAACGCTGCTCATGAGAACAGGTGTATTTAGAGTTTTAGGCAGAACATCGTCGTGCCGTATAATTTTGACAACAGCTAAGCCAGCAGGTGCGTTCAGCTATTTAACTTATCCGTCGGAGAGCAGCAGGGCTCACGTTTGGGTTGCCAGGTTGTGGTGATGTATTGGCTTAAATTGTATGGTATGTAGTTTGGACCAAAGCTTGTGGTTCTATAAATGGAGATTTTGATTCATTTTATGAAACGACAAAATGATGGCTTTGAAATACGGGACCAAATTGGGAAAAAAACGTGTTGTCAACCATGATCAAGCTGGCACAGATGATGAATTAAAAAACAAACAAAAAAAACAGTTTGGTACTGTACATTAATATGCCCTTTGTGTACAGGTGTTGAAATGAATTACAATTTTATCACCACACTGTAACAAGCCAGCCCGATACAGCCTTATCCATTGACATGTTTAAACACAGAAATAAACTCACCCATGCTGAGCTGTTCTGGGGTTTAGCACACTGGCGGAGTCAGGATATCTGAGGGGCAGGGGGAAAAGATAAATGGCCACCTGCTGTATGCCATGGGGCACCAGCACACCCTGGAGGGCTCTTTGTCATGTTTTATCTGCCATCCAACTTTCACTGCATTGATCCCAAACATAGGGTGAAGCCACCAGAGCCTAAAGTGACAGGGATTAAGCTGTATGAAATACTTGCCATCAGGAAACAATCTCACGATTTAGCATAGTTATTTTTCTGATATGCATGAGCACCATTGTTTGTGGTGATGGATGACCCTGTAGTGTACACATGGTTCTGAGTAGTGCAGTGTTGTTTCTGCCACCTTGCCCGAACTAAAATTTTCTAAAGCCAGAATCCAGAAGTCCGACATCGCAGCTTGGGAAGTAAGCTAGCATCTTTGCATTCACTGCACTACTCGCAAGTATTTCACACAACTTAATGTCCATAATCCAGGACTATCCCTTTAAGCGGCTCAGAATTCCTGAAAAGTATGTTCGAGATAAACAAATAGAGGAGATTATTGTCAATATTAGGTTGATTTTAACATAACTAAGGGTGTGTACATGGAAACATGTGCTTTCTGTAACGGTTATTTACCTCAGTATAAGACGCTAGCAGAATACAATATTGTCCATCATCAACTCCCGACCGCCTTGGACATCCCATCAGCAGTAGGAGGAGGAAGAGGAGGTGAGGAAGGAGTAGTAGTAGTAGGAGGAGGGCGTCTGTTCCGCTTGGCTGGCCGGAGCAGTGAGGAGGCTGGTTCTGGGAGGGAGGGAGGAGGGAGGGAGGGTGAGCAGACAGACAAGACAGCGCTCTTTCTTTCTTTCTCTCTCCTCTTCCTTCTGTCTCTCTCTGTCTTTCTCCGCCGGCCGCGTGTGCGTGCGTCCCGCTCCAGCTCCAGCTCCAGGAGGGAGGGAGGGAGGGAGGGGAGAGAAAGAGACACACAGAGACACACAGAGAGAGAGAGAGAGAGAGAGAGACTTGACGCATCGGAGTGAGTGAGCACACCAAGGCTTCACTTTCCAATATGCAACCTGCGAGACGCCACGCCGTCAGCTACTTGTGCTTCTGAGAGGGAGAGACAGAGAGGGGAGGGATGGAGGTACAGTAGAGGGGAACAGCTCGGCACGGCACGGCACGGCACAGCCCGTGAACGCATCGCTACACAAAAGAAATAAAGAGCATCTTTGCGCACAAGTCAGACGGATATTTTTCTTTTTTTTTCTTTTTTTTGGCCGGGAGCGTCGCCGCGACTCCACAGTGATGTCTGTGTGCACAATTGTATTTAGTGATAAAATACGGATTAATCTGACGCTGTGAATTCCTGCTGCTGAGAGGACAGGTAAGATTATTACACCCCTATATTCTCTTTAACTTCTAATCTCCATCAGCCACGGCAAAACCCAGGGTCCATCCTAACTTTTCCACAGATTACACGGAGCCCTTGGGGGCTGTGTAGCAGCCGGGATTGCCTTCTCTGAATTTCACCCTCTGCTGATCTCATTTGCACTGTGTCTACTTTGTTGTGGGACTATCATGGCAGAGGCAAAAAGTAATCTGCGAGTGTGTGTGTGAGCGTCCCTCAGATCAGTGCAGATGTTTAGTAATCCTCGTGCGTTGACCCTCCCATAAATAATCCCTGCGGATTTTGCTGATTACGGTGCCCGCCGCCGCTGCTGACCACCTACCGTGGCCACGGGAATCCGTCCAGTGCTGGATGCGGCCGGATTAAGGCGCTGAGCTCCAGATATTAATACAACATGTTTACTGTACATGTTTAAAAAATTGAGTGGTGAAGGCAAAACCCCCCATGATTTTTTTTTTTTTTCCAGGATTAAGCAACTAGTTTAAATAGAAGTTTTGCTTCTGTTGGTGCTCCTGAGTGCAGATCAGGGTGCATCAGATTCATGTCACTGCTCTAATGGTGTTTATCACTGCATCTGTCACTCACTAGATAAACTGTCTCATGCACAGCTTCTCAATCTGTTCTTCAGCCAACAACCTCTTAGAAAATACAGTCTAACACTGCCACGCTCATGCATGCACCCTAATCGGATGCAGCCTATTTTTTTTCTGTTATATGTAGAAATGCATTTCAGAACATACTGGTATTATTTAACATATATTTAAATGAAGGGTTTCCCTCTAAGAGGATACATAAGATAAATGAAACAAGGGCTCTGATTATTTTTAATGATATACAATAGAGATAGGGAGGCTTGGCGGGATAATTGCAGGATTTGAGGGAACTGAAAAATAACATATTTTCAATGAAACTGGACGGATATTATGACTAATATATGTGCAAAAAAAGAAGAAAACAGTCTAATGACATTTAGAGGGAAAAAAAGTTAAAGTTGTTTTAGTTGCGATGATCTACACATTGATTTAACATTCATTTGGCTTCAGTGGTACCCAAAACTGACAATGTGCTGCAAAATAAGACATATAAAGGTATAGATAAATACAAAATAATCATCATCATTTCATATTCAGACATCATTAGTATCGTCGTACTTTTTATGTGAAAATTTATCATGGACCACCTGACAGATTAACACGGACCCCTGAGGGTCCGCAGACCCTACTTTGAGAATGACTGTTCTACTGTTGGGCCCGGAGTTAGATGTCTAGCTAAATGCCTGCTTTAATATGTTTAATAGATATGAGCATCTGTGCAGTTTCAGCACATCTGACGTGCCAACTTCTGCCAAAACTGCTCACTCACATCATAACTGAAAGTGATTTTTTTTTTCCCCTGCTCTGGAAACCTTAAATAAAACTGGCGGGTACTGTATGTCCGGGCCCAGTCAGAGAAGATGCATCAGTGTGATGGTAACACCTGTCAGAGCTGTACTACCATGCTGCAGATGAGCATCTATCTATGTGATGATACATTGTTCATTCACCATTAAGTCTGTGGCCGGCGGGGCAGCAGCTCCACTAACTCTGTGTGTGATCATACACTTCTCATCTCGCTTGACAAGGGCTGCACTTCTTCTAAAGGTTAGCAGAGAGAAAAAAAAAGTTTAAAAAAAAAGTGTCCAGGAAGATTACACGACAGCTCAGTCTTGATTTGCGAAACATGAGCATCGATAGCTCCCCGAAAGCCTGAGACAAGAGAGCAAAGGCTCTCCTGGGATCTAAAGCATAAATATCTCAGGTTTTTTTTAAAAATGGCTGAATTAAAAGTGTGGGACGAAGATTTAAATACCACCTTTCCACATGAAGACGTATAATCAAGAAACGACAGGAGCAAAATGAAGCTTAATTAACACGTTGACTGGCATCTGATGGCGGCGTCCTGCGGCCCGGCGCCGCCCATCATGTAACCTCGCAGGAAAACAGCTCCTAAATGGTTGCTGACGTCCCTTGAAGCCAACCCGCCTGTCAGAAGTGACTGGGCACAGAAGTGACATTAAAAATATCCCGGGATAGGTGCTCTAAGAGGCGCGGCATGAAAATTTTAGTGCGTGGTTTCCTCTGGAAGTATCGAAGAAATGTGTCGTCAAGGTCATTTTTATTTCATGTCTCTCCAGGAAAGCTAGCTCAAGGAAAAGAGGAAAGGGAGAATGTGTTACCATGTGTGTGAGATATGACGGAGAAGTTTAGCTCTTTGCTGCTGGATTAAACCCAGAATGTCTCCTCTTCACATGGACTGTGATGGACAGGATATTATTACATGGTATTTAATGTTAATATGATAGTTTCACTGTGAGAACATGTGTTTTCAGAAGGTGGGGGTAAAAACACGTGTTGCACTTTACGCCTTGCTTCGAGCTGTTGCTATGGGACTGCAGGGACATTAGGATACATCCAACTCACTATTTAATACAATTTATGATGTGATTTTCCCGCAATATTTTTTAAGAAACAGGATTAATTAGGAATTTTCAGTTAAAAAGAAATTTTTCGGACAACAGTCCAGTAACTCATCTTTAATTAAAGAATCTTTTTTTTTTTTTTTTCTGGGGAAGGATAGAGTCAAAACAATTTATATTCCCTTTTTTGTAAAAGTGAAACTAAAATATCAAATATCTAACTACTACTTAAAAAAAATATACATAATTTTAAAACAAATTCCATATCAAATAGAATCATGCATCATTACAAAGAAAAATCCTCCAAATATACTGGAATTTACATGTTTTAATGAGGGATATCGACATTTATCTACATTTTCATTTTCACACTTTTCACAAGCTCGGATCTTTAGGGCTAGTCTACCTGCTAGTAGGTACAGAGGGTTGTTATCAGATCAGTCATTCGGCTGTTAGATTAACATGTATTGTTTGGCAACACCCTCAAGTAATTATGTTAAGTGTACAACTAAGTGATGTGAGTGTGAAAGCAAAGGGGGAATAAAAGAACATAGCGTAAAGCATTAAAAATCACTCTAGGCTCAGATGGGAAGGCTGATGGATGGGTCAAACCACCTGAGGACTTTAAAATGAACGATTGTTCATGTGTGAAACCAAAAGTAAACAATTTTAATACAAGTAACTTCACTTAACTTAAGTGTATTACCATTTTATCTTACCTTTCCTTTTCCTTTTTTTTTTTTTTAATCTTAAAGTACTACTTTAGATGCTTTCACTCATATATAACAGAGCATACATAAGCTATTTAAGGATTCTGATTGTTTTGAATGGTATACAATACATGTAGGGAGTTTTGAGATTTTGCCAATTGAGGGAATTAAAAAAGAAAAATGCAAAAATGTCGACAGAAAATTAAAAAATTCTAGTTTACTGACAACCAACTGTTAGAGCTAGAAAAAGTTATCTAATTTTTATGCTGTACACATGTATTTAACATTCATTTGATTTCAATGGTGCCCATGTGCTGCAAAATAAGATATCTCATGACATAGAAAAATATAAAATAATGATCATCACTTCATATCCAAACATCATTAGTCATACTTTTTATGAGAGAGAGAAGTGGTTTCGTAGTCGAAACATGAAGGTGCTGTCTTCTTCAGTGCTTAAATGATATTGAAAATTTAAATGTTGCAAAAAAAAAAAAAAACTCATGGGCATTGAATGGGATAATTAAAACATACTGTTTCTACTAAAAGGCGGAACAGGACATGGAATGGGCTGATAAGAACCTACTAGATGTTAGAGTAGGCCTACTGGCTCATGCTTATGGTATAATGAGCAGTGATTAATGTCCATTCATTCATTCATTCATTCATTCATTCATTCATTCATTCATTATCCTTACCCCTTATCTGAACTTGCCCATAGGAATGAATGGGAATGGGAATGGTTTGTGTACCCAACCTCTTGTCCATTGTCAATACAATGATAATTTTGCATTATTTATGGTTATGTTGTTTTTGCAATGAATGACATAAGTGGACTGTGAGAGCAATATATGTAATGTTACCATGGTCAGAGTACTCTCCAGTATCTGTTAAATTTCCTTCCACTAAAGAGACAGGCAAAAATAAGAAAAAACAAAAACAAAAAAACATTCCACTGCTATCAAGAATCCATCCTTGCACCCCCTCTAATAAACAATCTAACGCATGAAGTGTGCATTTATGCGCCCACCTTGCTGATCAGGTAGAAATCCCTATTCGCAGATAAACATGGCAACAAGCAGCAAATAAAAACAAATGCCTGGTGTCAGTTGTTTGCTTCTTCTTTTTATTTATTTATTTATATATATATATTGCTTTACTGTGCTGGATTTTCAAAGTAAACAGCGCTGCGAGATTTTCCACAACACCATAATGGATGAGGAAGCTGCAGACCCCTGATACCACTTTACCGAGCGCACTGTGGTTTTATGTATGCCATGCATTACTTTGTTTGAATCTGGCATAATAGAGCTGTTTGACGAGCAGAGCTGAAGATATCTTCTCTGTCAAGCAGGAAACTGGCAGAGGAAACATTTATTCCTTCACCATACTAGGAATAGGAGTACATAGAATGAGATTCCAGAAAAGATTAATTTTGACTGTGGCTTATAGAGAGAAAAAATGTAGAAGTCTCATTTTACTGCCCTTACTTGTTACAGTTTTTCTTCTTTTTTGGGGGGGAACATCTGCAAAGAAAATATAATTACTTCAAGAAAAAAAAGCAGCTTCTCCAAACGACTTGCTTTGGGTTTGATGTTTCCCTGGCCACCACAGGCTGGATTTCATTGAAACAAATCTTTTATCTGCACACAAAATCTTCCACCCACTAAGAGGTTGAAGGATTGTTTCTTAATTCAGTCAAAGAAAGGTTGTGAAAGAGTGTAATTTACGCAAGAATGTGTCCCATCTTCACCATCAAAAGCAGTTGTGCGCGCACCGCTGTGAATTGGGATCCTTGACACAACTGTCAGGAATAAGTACACTTGAATGTAATACAGCAGAGTGCCTTGCTGCTGTTTATAAAGTCCCATCTCTCTGTTCATTTTTAATATTTAGATTGAAGGAGAAAAGGATCCGAGACGGCTCGTTGAGACAGCTCCATTTCCTGCTCTATTTATCTAGTCTCATTGGTTCTGTAAATGCCCTATTTGTAATCCAATCATATTAGAATAATTTGCCTGCTTTGGCGATGCTTTATGATGCTCTGTCACTTCTACGCCTTTGGTTTCAAGGCACCGCGGTCCTTTGGGGTAAGTCTTCACAGACTGCCTGAGATGCAACGTTTCCTAATTCAAACATTGTTGCACACTGCCTCTCCTTGGGAAAAGCTTTAATTGAGTGCTTAATAAGAGCAACGCCACACAGAAACCAACTTCAGGGGGGTGGGGGTGCTGCATTATTTAATGTCCTTATATAAGGCCTGGAAACATCTTCTTTCCACGCAGTCTCCAGACGAGACCAGATTCATGATACCTGACCTGAATGTGGATTTGTTGTGACGGAAGATTTTTGTATTGCGCTCCACTGGGTGTGGCTCCGATGTGAGAGCCATCTTTCTTTCCTCATTTAGTGCAATATAAGTGCTGTGTTCCCCGCAGGGCTTTGTTACGTTCTTTGTCTGAATCAGGATTAAAGGACTGAATAGACTCAAAAGAATGTTACAAATACACCCTGGACGCTGCGCCGCTTTCTGCTGATAGCTGTCGATATAAGACAAGCAGACTTTACAAGACAAGGGTGCTTGTTAGGGTTGGGTCTTTTTTTCTGTTTTTCTTTATAGGGAGAATTTTCTTTTGCAACTCAAACTGAACAGGCTTTTGAACTTCTACTTTAACCCTTTAAACCATAGCCAGTTTCAGGCTGTCTCTGTGCAGTTTGCTGCCACTTTTTATCTGCTGTGCCCTGCTTTTGCCTTACTTCAGTATATCAGTCCTGCAGCTCTCAGGAAACAGCAGGGCTAGAAAAATTGACTTTTGCACAGTATAACATATTGATAATGTCACAAATCATAAAAAAGGAAACAGTTAAATTGATTTGTGAATTTATTTTTCAAATAAATATTAGAAATAAATTGAATCCATGTATACAGCAGTTTTTTAAGTGTCCACACTTGCTACCAGTATTGCAGCATATACTATTTCTATAACCTATGCTTCCAACCCAATCTGACTATTTAAAGTTTAGATTTGGTTAGTCTTAGTTAGTTCACATCATTTTGAGGAGTGTATGTGTTTAAATAGCTCCTCTCTCCGATCAATTTTGTGATTTTTTCTCAAGAAAAAGTGATTTTCCACCTTTAAATAACAACAGATGGTTAAACAAGATGAACTGTTTTCTGACATTTCTTCAAAAATGCAAAGAAACAATATTAATGATCAAGACTTTTTTGCCTATAAAATGGCTATATTGAACATTTTTCTTTCAGTAATTTTAAACACCTAATGCATTTTTCTGGAGGATGACACAGAATTGGTGGTTAGAGGATTATTTTGGGTGGAAAGAGTAAATCAGGACAAGAGATGGAAATGAAGGCAAAATAGCGAGGTCATATTTTCGGTGGCGGTTATACAAGTTGTTATTTCTGTCAGTGAGTTCTCATTTATCAAAATGGATTTTCCATTTGTAATTTTTGGGATTTAACAAAAACCGTAGCACAGGTAACAATGACATTTTGAAATCTAACACTATTCAAATGCCACTTTGATTAGCCATTATACTGTAATCACATTTTGTCTTAGCAGCAGAGTTTTCTATTGCAATGCTCCCCGATGATTTATCACCATCTTGATGAGAGGTTTGAAAGAATGGAGCTTTTTGGAGGTGACAGGGTGGGTGGGTTTAATGAAAAATGCGATAGAGTTTCCCATGGTGCATCATGGGAAATGCAGCGACTGTCCACCAAGCAACGACTCCATTTGTCATTTGTCCAGCAGCTTAATACCACCAGTATATATGTGAAGTGTTCAGTGGTGCCTCCTAGTGGTGCTGGGTGGCTCTGGCTGATTGGGTCCACTCAGGGTGGGAAGGAGTGGCCATGGATGGGGGAAACTAAACAGGACTGCTCTCTATCCACCCAGTAAAACCAAAAGTCAGCGTTGTTATTGAAGTCATGTGTGTAATTTCCCTTCTCCACCACATTGTATGCCACCTATGTTTCTAATTACCTCTGGTCCGACAGTGGATGTTAAATCTCGAATTTTCAGTTAAGTAGTTTTGTTGCAAAAAAAACCCCAAGAAAACTGCGACAGTTTGACAGTTCTTACCACCACAGCAAGATTAAGTATGACACCCATTCCTGTGGGTCCTATTAGAGCAAACGTGTGGTGGTGTGGTGTGGTTGTTCTGATTTTAGAGCCTGACCTGTACAAAAGACTAAAATTGCAATACTCCAATTGGAGTACTCCTTAATGGTTAAGATACTGAAATAACACCTAATATTCATGAAACAAAGATGATGCAATTTATTTATCTGCAAATGTTTTTTATACCTTTAAACAGCAGAAATACTTCACATAAGTATATATGTTATTATGTTTAAAGAGATTAAAGCCAATGTAATAACACGGCAGTGTTTTCGAGTTCTACCTTTATTTTAGGACACATATTTTAGCAGCTCAATGGAAGTTTTCCATTTTCTCATTCTTAAATGATAGAATGATTATAACTTGCATTTCCTTGTTTATTAAAGTGCATTGTTGACAGGAATTCAGTGTCCAGAGATGTAAAACTCTCTAATAAGCACGACTCCTGCTTTATGAGGGATGTTTGCAGATGATGCAACACGCAGGTATTCAAACTCTCATCTGTTGCTCAGGTGAAATAATTAGGCATTCCGGATAGGCGATGTTTGTGTCGCAGACCATTTCAGATGTCTGTGGTTCAGATAAAAGCTATTCTGCAGTCAGTTTATCAGGGTGCAATTTGCTGATTCATCCATTTAAACCAAAGACAATGAAAACAAAGAACAAAATGATGCCTTTTGTGAAAGACTATTCATTTAGGATGTGATAACAAATACAGATCCATTCAAGCTTAAAACTGTTTATTCATATGTTTATGTATGAAGAAGTTAAATATCAAATTTCAGAATATGACTGCACTGAATATAGACTGTGTCTGTGTGAAACTCCTCAGATGTCTGTGTGGAACACTGATGCATGTTATTTCTGTCTGAAAGTGTTATCACCTGACTTTAGATAAGGCCTGAGCTCATTATGTGGAGCTGAATTACTGAGCAGAACGCTCATCATTATGTAGCATCAGAGGTTTTTGTCAGGAAAAGGAATAATTAACAAATACTATAGTGAGTGATGTTCTAGGCTCCCTTAATAAGTTTGGTGCCAGCTGTGAAAATATGTTCAACAGTGACTATTAAAGCTCTGCAGAATTTTTATTTGAATACCAGTCTATTGGTCTATGACAGACATAGGAAGTATAAGGAAACAGTGGGTGGATGATTTATAAATGGTGTCTATAGCTTTTTATTTACATTAATCCTTACTTCATAGTCAGCATAAACTGAAACTCAACAAACAGATACAATAAGCTCTATATTTTTCTTTATGTGTATTCTTTATTTGAACCTGTCAGAAATTGACTGATACTTAATGTACAGCACTATTTAGCTCTTTTGTTCACTAATTCTTTATTTATTGACTTATATTGAATGTACAGTTCCATTTACCCTTTTTTATGTATACTCTTGATTTAAAAGGTCATTAATGGACTGACTTAAGATAAAGTATTGCTGCCTATTTAAATGTATAACTTTTTCATTTAATTCATTGAATTCCTCACTGTTCATTTCTAGATTTGTTTGACCACGTAAGACATTGTATATATAATGTTTAATAGTGTTAAATATTCTTAACTTAAATTATATGTTTATGAAAGCAGAATTATAGCAACACAATATCCGTGCATATACACTTTAAAAAGGTCTATTTTTTTCCAGCTCAAAATAACTACATCAGACATCATGTTAGTATATCAGTGATCACATTCGAAAAACTAATCCATATGGTTTGGCTCTTGATTATATAAAACAATTTAACAGTATGTGTTGGTTTAATTTGGACTTAACTGAAAAGATGTGCAAAATCATACAGTCCGCATAAGAAGTTCTCATAATAAAGCCCACACCTTACTTCAGAGTGTAATCATTTTCTTATAATGGGACACTGTCCACACCAGAAAGAAGAAGACCTTCAGCATAATATTTGAAAAGCAGTATATTTGTGTGTGTGTTTTTTTTCCCTACTGTGGTCAAGAGTTTTACTTGGACAAAATTCAAGTTTTTCTCAAAATAAATTCCATAGCTGGAGCACAAGTTCAGTTTTCCTTTAGATGAGTTTTCAGCATTGGACTGGCACTTGAGATGTGGCAGGGTGATACACTTTGGAGAAGTCGCTCAATTCAGAGCTGTCTGAATGTGCCACCCACATCAGCAGTGATGTTGATACACAGCACAGAGCTGTTCCGCAGGGCTGTCACAGTAAACTGCCCCCGCTTGGTCAGGGACCCTGGATGTGTTTCACACACACTGTATAAAGGGAATGGACTCAGCATCCAGGTCTAAAACAGTGAAACCAACGTGGAATTAAACCAGAATTCTTTCTAAAGGATAGATGTTCCAAAACAAACCTGATTCTATAGAACCCAATGAGAAAATAATCCAACATGGCAAAGAGAAAGTCACCTGCTTTGAAGCTTGAGGGGACATCACAGTGGCTACATCCGCTTCCTGTATACAGGCAATGTTTTCATATCATCTAATCCAAATGAATTGATAATGAATAAAACATAATCCAATTTTTAACACACTCCACCTGATGCGATAATTTAATATTTGTGAGTGTTAATGTATTTGGATTGCTGAAATTATGTAGATCTACTTTGTGATTTAATTAGTAAAGGGTACGAGAGCCACAGAGGACCGCTTCATGGTAATGGCCCTATTGTAGCTAAGAAGCTGTAATCACCATTAGTAAATAGCAACTTTATTTGCTACAGTCATTTAGTGGAATAACAGTTCCTGGTCAGCTGAAGTCAGTGGAATGCTGGCAAGAAGCTTAAATCAAGGCTCAATGTAACAGTCTGAACGGTCCACTACACTGCAATGATGGACTGACCAAGGCTTATTTGCTTTTTGATAAGTAAGCATATTAATAAGTAAAAAAAGAGCAATTTATCCTACAGGTTTAAATTATGATGATTTTCTGCATAAACTGAGTATGTTGTTGGGAATTCCACAGCTGATATACTTCTAGCTTTAAGGTCTATAAACTTGTATCGTAAACATGGTGCAGAGTGCGGAGAAGATGTCGCTGCTATCTTCAGCCCAACGCCCAGCGTGACCCCATGTTATATCAGTACCTTGTGGCATCTGTGCACACATGACTTGGTTTTAACCTCAGGTGTTTTTGGGTTCAATCTTGCTACATTTATATCTTGGGGCAGCACGAAACAACCATTGCACCACTAACCAACAAAATCCTGGTCTAAAGCCAATGGTGCAGTACTTTCCTGCTATGTAAAGTGGGCACATGTCTCTCTTCATGTAAACACCCTACTTGTTGGATTTAAAACTTCGATCTGCTTTTGTCAAGCAAGTGTGTCACCATTAAGGAGGATGTTATGTGCATTTACCCACCATATGGAACAGCAGCCTAACTTCACTGATTATTTCTGTTCCTTCTTTAACCTTTTTCTTTCTTTAAGTAAAGTTCTGTAGCTTGTTTTGCTGCTTATGTGCCCTATGGTATTGACTGTGGTGGCATTGTCCACATACACTGCATGGAAATGTTTACAATCACTGAATGCAGCTTCACTTATCATTAAAGTAAATCAATAAAGAAAACACTTACACGTCAATACAATACAAGCAGCATGGCCTACGGGGACATGTAGTGGGGGACTGAAATGTCCATGTTGATGTGGGTCTCAAAATCAGAGTAAATAACTCATTGGGGTGGGTGGTGTGGGTAGATGGTTTATGCATACACACACGCATACCCTCAGTGAACTTACACCATTCCCTTTAGGCCATTGCTCCTCTAATGGGGCCCATTAACTTATGTCATCTTTAGGGTAAGGTGGCTCCATTGACTGCGTAAAACAGTCCTCATCGCCAGTCAATGCTTTACTCTATACAGAGGTTAAGGGAAAGACGCTACTGTAGGTAAAGATTTTCCTTTTTAGACCTTTCTCATGCTATATTCCCTACAGATATTATAATCTTTATCCAGTTTCTGCTGTGGATCTCCACCTTCACAACATGTAGCTCACTGTCTGAAAAGATTTGAGCTGCAACAGCTACAGTATTTCTAATTAAATGTGCTCAGGGTTGGTGATCAAAGCTGAGATTGGAGCTGCTGACCTCCTCTTTGTAAAGGAAAAGGAACATATAGAAAGGTAGTGCTGAAATGAATAATATGTCGGCCAACAAATGTTCAGTGAATATTTATGTAGATAAAAATATTTACAAAAAATAAATAAATGAATAAAGCTAGATAGGAACCATGATAGGGTTTTCTTGCATCCTTTTGTTTCATCTTATACTTGATAGTGATGTCAACCAGTAGATTGTGGACTTAGTCATTTTTAAAGCCTTAGGTTCGGCTCCATGATACTTTACAGTTACTTCACATGGGACCATCATTTATAAAGCGAACATCATGCTGAAGATTTGAGACTTGTGCTTGAGACAATAAACTCATCATAAGAATGCTTAGTGAGTCAGTAAATCAAGTGAAAGAAGGGTAATTTTACTATTTCCTTGAATACAAGCAAGCTTCTTTTTTTCAAGCAGTGGAGTCGCCCCCTGCTGGCCGTTGGATAGAATGCAGATTTAAGAAACAGGCACTGACCTGACTGATCTGGAGGTTGATGCTTGGGTTAAAATAAATGAGTTTGTATATTATAGGATGTTTTACAGAATGTTGTCATTATTTTTGATACATTAGGGGCCGTGAAATAATAGCTGCCATCCTCAAAGTTTCAGAGATTATTTATTTGTCTGAATCACATTTCCATCTGCTCCTGACAGCATCATTTGTGTGTAGAAAAAAAATGTAATTCTATTGTCCTAATCTTGCATCGTGGGGGATTTCTGTCTTTATTTTCTGCTCTCAGAATGGGTCAAAAGCACACAACACTTTTGTGTTTAGTGCTATTTACACAGCATGTGAGCATGAATCATTTTTCATTCAAAAGCCTCCCCACTGTGAGTGAATGTTAACCAGATTCACTTGAAATATATTTTCAGTTCTGTGTCTGTTGTGTGATTGTCAAACAACAGAAAGGTGTCCATATTAAGATTGCTGGAGCTCCTACAGGAACTGGTATACACACCTTATTTACAGCTGTCCATTTGATTACCGCTGCTTCTATTTGGCTTTGCGCCTGATATCATTGGACATTGGACGATGGATCTCTTCGAACCAGTGCAGTACATTAACCAAACGTGTTATCTCCTCCCAAGCTTATTTAATTCAAGGTACGATTCTGCACCTCCTGCACAGAGACATCAGTTTACTCTTGGCACAAGCTTTTGCAATAGATCAGTTCTGGACTGCTCGCAGCAAATTTTGGGGAGCGAGCAGTCTTTATATCTCAAACTGGTGATTTCTAGCTATGGTTCAAGATAAGGTAAAAAAGCAATCATTAAAAGTAATTATGTGTATGTGTGTGTGTGTGTGTGTGTGTCTGTTTGTCTGAATGTTACATAAGTTAATGGTATGCATGCAATGTATTTACATTTTCTACAAAACTCTCATCCAATCACAGCAGCTTTTCTCAAAACAACCTCGCAAGAACCATATCCTTTGTGTACAATTGTAGTTATTGTCCTCATTTTGCACATGAAGATTTCAATTAAGCCGTTGTCTGTATGATGGGCAAAAATCTATCAATCTTCCAATTTTCTGCTAATTTGTTACCGACTGAATGCATTGATTATCTCCTCCTTTTATACCCTGAAGCATCATCAGTCATTCATCTTTGGCTCAGGCACTGGCAGTATATTTATCCATGTTAACTTCCTCAATCTTCTTCTTTTTATTTTCATTCATTCATTCATTGTCTTAACCGCTTTATCCAGGTAATCCCGGGTCGCATACACGCACACATTCACACCTACGGTCAATTTAGAGTTGCCAATCCACCTAATGTGCAGGTTTTTGGACTGTGGGAGGA
>JAOWBC010000710.1:4125106-4136608 GCA_028566105.1 Hypoplectrus providencianus
CCAGCCAGCCAGCCAGCCAGCCAGCCAGCCAGCCAGCCAGCCAGCCAGCCAGCCATATAGTTAATTGGTAATCACTTACCATCTTAAACTGGTATCTCTCTCAAATGTCCCATTTCAGTGTAGTAGCAGAAGCAGCAGCCAGGGGCGAGCCTTTGCATGGCGTTTGAACTGGCCACTCCTGACATCCTTAATTATAATTGGCTCTCTGACCACTTGGAACACTGACCTTGTGCCTTTTTTCTTATTTGAATCTTATCTTAATCTTGTGTACTTTATACTTTGGCAGTATTATTGAATATGCATCGCAACATTTTCATTAGAAGATTAAAGTTTGAAAGATGTATACTGCAAATGTTTAGTGGAACTGTTGGGATAGGTAGGACTGTTCATCGTAATTTACCATTTTAAACATGTAGGATCATTATGGATTCTGTAATTTTATTAATTAGATATGATTGTTGGTGATATGAATTTGAAAGAATACCAGTCCGATGTATGTGTTTGTACGCACAAACATCCGGCTTCCATATGACCACACAAGTCCACATATTGTGGAAACACTACTGGTAGCAGCAGCTTTTGTGGTATTGCAGTAGCAGTAGTGGTAGTATTCCAATTTTATTTTGGGGTGTGGGAAGGGATGCTTCTATCTTTCTGTCCTTTTTGCAGTTTTTTCATTGCTGCACTCATGCACATGAATTCAATTATTGTGGGTCAAAGTGTCATCGGAATTACAAAGCCTCAACCTTGTTTTTATTTTCATTTTGTTATCTTTGTTTTGCTTGTTAAGTACCTCAAAATGTGTCCTTGCAAATGAGTATGAAAGAGGAATGTGTCATAATTTGTGTCTAAATTTCACCATTACAAGCACTAGTAAGCCTTTACTAACAGGGCAGTGCTGGACAAGCTCTGTGTAGCCAGAACATATATCAACTTCCATTTTCCTGGCATCAAGTAGCTAAATAGATTACAGCCTCAATAGGAAACAGCGAGTTTGTGAGGCTCTCAGTTTGTGTGTTATCTTTAGCTGCGCGGGTGCTTTATCAGGTTGAGTTGAAAGGTGTGGAGAAAGCCAAAGCACGACTCAGAATCAGTAAAAACAGACCTTAAAAAAGTAGTAGAAGAAATGTATTCCAGTTCTGTGAGTGCATGCTGTGCCCCTTTAGATCCTCTACTTTACAGTTTAATTAAGTTTAGATAACGGCACGCTGCTTTGTTAAAGTAAGGGAAAGATTGGAGTTATGATTAAACTAGTAAATTGTAAGTTGGAGACAGGCAAGGACCCACAGTCTCTTTGTATTGTCCCATCTTATAATAATGATATGGCTAATGTTTTAACCATATCTGTAACAGTTACAGATCTGGCAGACTAAGGGCAACATAGCTTCTTTTAGAGTTTTGTTTGTGTCCACCTGATACATTTTGATGATTTTGGTGATTCTAAGTATGTGTATTTCAAGCCTCACCACCTGATTATTTCTCACTGGATCAATATAAACTTTCTTGAAAACTACAATTGGACAACTTATGGAGTATTCATATGACTCTAAGGGCTGTTTGGACCAACAAGTTGACCAACAAAAGTTGACTACTTCACGTAACACAAATTCAAAGTGAAATGGAAAGGAACAGTCACCAGCCTTTGAATGGGCTGATAACAACCTGCTGGACCTAATAGAAGGTGAAACAGGTCTATAGTATACTATAGGTATGGGGATGATGACCAGGGCTGCCAAAAATGGAGGAAAAAGGAGAAGGATTCTAGGGGCCCATGATTAAGAGCGGCCCAGAGAGACAACTCATAAAATGATAATGTTGTAAAATAGCATCAAAAGTTTTCACCATTAATTATTTTCATGGGGCCCAAAATCCTTAGCCCGGCCCCCGATGGGGACTGTACATCAACTGAAATTATTCATGTCTGAAATGCCCCAAACATTGTAAGAAGGGATGTGTAAATGAATGTAAAAAAACAGAAATAAAACAACAATAGGGGTTGAAATGTGTTTGTTTTTTTTCCCGATAGTGTGATGTAGTAACTTTGTTTTTCATTAAGAAGTTCCAAAATATGTAAAATAACATTCATATGCCATTCATGTTCTGACTCGCCAAACTTTTACTGAAATAAAGTTATTGAAAGATATAGTGTTACCTTGCCAAAAGCTTTAAGAGAAAGGAAGCAAAGACAAAAACAGCCTGAGGTACGAAGTGTTTTGGTGAGAACGCTGCAAAACTTGTGCAACTGAACCTGCTTTTATCAGAGCCGACCACTGACTAGAGAACCGATCTGCCTCCTTTGTACTCACTACTGCATGTACTGTATCAAGATAATGAATGTGTCAAGACTGTACTGTCATGTTTCAGCGAGTCATTAATTCCCAGCAAAACTATTCATAATGTTTGGGCTCCCTTTTTTCACAAGGAATTATAAAGTGTTTTCATGAGTACTGACAGTCTTTGAACACAACATTTTCTTCTTCACCTCAGCCTCATTCATACCTTCAGCTTCCTTCCTGTCACTGGGGTTTGAGACGCCGAGAGCTGCTACCTTCCTGACACTCAACAAACTTTCAAGTTTTAATTCTCACTCCTGGGAGATATTGTCTGTGTTGAGGGAAAAGCACACAACTGTTGTGAAATTCCTCTAGATGTTTCAGCGTATTTTTTTTTTCTTCATCTTTTGGCTTTGCACTTTTCAAGAGCATAAAAGCTGCGAGGCTTCAAGCCTGAACAATGCCACGAGAACTTATAGCAGCTGCTTTGCTTTCATATGGACTTAAAAGCAGCTGTCCCTAGAGTTTGTGGAGATATGAAAATGAATGTATATGAGGTATTTTGTGTTCATGTGCCCGCCATCCACCTAACAATGGAACATTTTCTTTGGAAATGACTAAAGGTTGCACAGTGGATTTGATCGTTGAAAGGGATTAAAAGACTTGCTTTAAGTGAATGAGCTATAACTGCAGTTTATAATTAACACTTCTAACTGTCTGCTATGAATTTTAGAGACACGCTTTGTGAAATAAGCATGCTGAGCAGTAAGATGAAAGCTGCTAACGAACCCGCCGTTCTCATCTCATGTGTTTCTTCTCATACAGATTGGGCAAGAGCAAAGGTGCGAATCTGATTCCATACCTTTGTGATTGGATGTGAGACTACTTTGACCCTACAAAATTGAAGATGATGTTGCTATGGAAACTGCTGGTGCTGCAGTCACTTATGGGGTGCCTTGCAGGTAAAGTATCTTATTAAGAACTTTTGATGCATGCCAAAGCTGCCTTTGTGAAGTCCTTATTCATATGTATTTGGGGCAGGTGACAGTATGAAAGGCGTAGTTTAGAAAGGAGCAACCTCAAGCAGATTAGCCAGAAGAAAACATATTTTCTCCCACTGATGTAAAATAATAAGAATGTAGAATCTATTCAGCAAGAAGTTATTGTTAAAGTAAACTATTGTCTGCTAAAGACTTCCAATAGCAGGCAATAATGCATCTGGCTTTGGCACTCAGAAAAGGTTGGTGATATCATCCTGAATGTGAATGAGGGTAGTGTGCTGCATTAAACAGGAATGGAATTATTCAGTTTCATAGATCATAAATAAGATTAGGATTCTATCAGGAGGGGAAACTGCCATGAACCTGCTTGGGTGTTCTGCCTTGAACTTAAGTAACATAAAAGACAAAGATTTTCAAAACAAAAAATGAGGGATGTTAGACGGTAAATGTGCTGTATCAATATGTATCAGTACAGTTCTGTATGATGCTGTTAAACTAGTTTCTGTGAAAATTGAACATTGCTTTGCCATCATGCATCACAGGAAAAACACTTACAGAGTAAAATTGAATATAAAAATTACCAAATGATATAACAATTCTACATAAACCAACACAGTGAACCCTCGCTATATCGCGGTTCATATTCCACGGCCTCGCTGTTTTGCAGATTTTTTATTTTTTTTTTTGTGCAGTTTTTTATGCTTTTTTTTTACAGTGTATGAACATGCACTCTGTTCCGCTTCAGTGAAAAAAGAAGCTACACAATAAGCATAAGCAAAAGTTTATCACAATAGCCTGCTCTCGACGCGGTGAGTGTCTCACTCAAATCCATCCCCCTGGAAACACATCATAAACATTCCACTTGAGACTCCGTGAAATATGCTGAGTCACAATGTGTCCAACCTCATAGGTTGATTATCACAATTATTATTTTACAATATTTCTAAAAACTATTATAGTTATTTGAAAGAAATGTTTTATTTTATATTTTTATATATTTTTTTATTTCTTAAACAAATGCTTGGGCCTGAAAACAGGTTTTGATCAATTTTTTCGTTCTATAATACTGTACTGTATAATAATTGACTACTTTGTGGATTTAGCCTATATGATCGCGGGTTCTTTTTGGAACGTAACCCGAACGATAAACGAGGGTTCACTGTACATTTCTTTTAAAGGGTCCATTGGAATTAAGCCAACATTTTCAGTCCCAATACCATTTTCCGGGCATTTGGGTATTGGTCAGTTAAGAGGACAGATCTGGAACCATTGTATGTTAATAAGCTATGCCTCACTGTATTTAAGTGATTGGGATCATTCTTTATATATGGCCATATTCCAAAAGTAATATGGCCATATATTGGCCATATTACTTTTGTGTTGAAACTTTCTAAGTAATTTAAAAACGTCATGTTGGGTGTGATTGTAAACTGAGCATAATTAAACCTGTTAAAATTAACCCAACATTTTATTCCTGTAAGTCACCAATCATTTAGCGAATGATTGAATCTTTCACGCAACAAAATATATAAAATACTAAAAAAATATTGTAGCTGCAGTAATTACTCTCGCTGTAAAGAAGAATAAATTGAAGGAAATTTCTCAAATTGATATACAGTATTAAAGAGGCATGAGTTAACATGAAATCATCAGTTTAAAACGTTCATCATTCATTCACCGAGCAGTAAAGTTGAATTACAGCTTCATTATGCCATGGTGCCCAGTTCAGCCAGAGGCTGTGTGGCATTGATCACATTTTGATGGAGGACTTTAATTTGTCTCCTTTACAAATAGGAGGGGTCACCAGAGAGCATTGCTGTGTTTAATCAACATGTATTATACGAATCAAGATAAAGAAAAGGCTCCATTGATGAGGTCTGAGTTCTGGTGAAATCCTCCTTCTCATTACTCAATACACATTAGGCATGCTGTGAACCCTTTGCCCTCTACCCACATTCGATTTACAGATTTGTTTAAGGGATCATTCATTTAGCTCTAACAATCCTGCATGATCACGCTGCACACAGCTGGTGAAAATTGACCAGCAACTTTGGGTGCAGCTGAATCGTCATGCAGATGATACCTCCTGTAGGCGATTTGATTAATACATCAAGAGAGCAAACTTGTTCTGACACAAATAAGCAGCCCAGTGATGCATATGGATTGTGAACATTATTGGATGATGTTTTGAGTTTCAAATTTTCGTCTTAAGTAGAGCTGGCGTTTGACAATTTTCAATAAATGCTTTGTGCTGACAATAATGTCATTTTCAATCTAAAGTGATAATAAACATTAATTTATATTTGTCATTTTCCAAACATACCTTTTTTATTCATCAAGAAATTGTCTCTTTTAAAAAGGTGGTTCACTTACAATTGGTACCAGCATGTTGTCACATGAGAAATTTCACTTGTCATTGTCATGTCATAAATGGTCGACCCTGACTGGACTCCAACACAAAGTGTATTGTTTTACCTATAACATGGTGTTGTGCTCCAACGTTTAAGCTTTAGTTTAGCATCACCCCAAACCTCCAGTTTTTAATTTCCAGTCCTAATTTTTATTGATTTGTTTTTTTTTTTACCATATTATATATTGAGAGAGAAGTGAATTGTTGACGAGATGTCCTGGCACATAGCTGTTAGAAATGACTATTACCATTTAAGTTGAACAAGCATTCCTGCGTTAACAAACATAAAACTGCAGCTTGCCTGGAGTGACAATACAATCACAACTTTTTTTTAATTCAGTCTTGTCTGTCCTATTGCAAGACCTCAACTTGTCCATGGACTTCTTTCTGGGGACAGATGGCCCATCACTCCAAAAACCCAAATAGTCTGAAAACCATTGGACCGAAAGCCCATTTGTCTTAAAGTCCATTATCCTGAAAACAAACACCCATTGCTGTGAAAATGTACACGCTCCCTCGAGATGGGGTTATATTTAGAAGCAGGGCTGTGGTATTTGATTGTTGTTTTCGTCTTGTTTCTGGTCTTGAGAAAACTTTTTTGAAGTCTCTATCCCCGGTCTTGTTGTCTTGGTTTTGGCTGGTCTATTGGTTGAGTTGTTCCTTGTTATATTGTTTATGATAAGTTGTACAGAAGGTTTTACTGATTTGTGAATCCCACCACCATGATGCATAACATGAGTGTCATGTTAGAAGTTAGCAGTCTTGTTTATGAAAAATCAACGGTCTGTTTCCTGCCTTGGGACTTAAACTGACTTGACTGCAGCCATGGTTGGATGATAGGGTTGTAGGGTTACCTTGGTGCAAACTTCAGTTGGATGTTTTATAGGTTTCACCATTTTGGTAACAGAAACCCAGAAGTTTGGGATTTATTCCTGTGCTACATGGTCTAACATTTCAAAAAACAGATTATAGTTATCAAAAACTGTGCATAAAAAAATATCTACTATTGTATTTCCCAGCTGTGCACATTAACTTTTCAGTGTAACTGCTTTCTTTTTCTTCCCTTTCTTTATTGCTACTGTACATTAATTACAACTTCTATCTGTATGGCACATTATGTATGTGATGCCTCCAATGTGTGCTTTTTGTTGCTATGCATTATGAATCATTACATAAGGGGCACCACTACAAGAAATTACAGTAATTCCAAGAGGTAATGGGCCGGCATCTTGCCTGAGCAAGAATGAAAGCCCATTGGATGCTTTTTAAAACATGCTCTGAACATGCAGGTCATATGAGGTCATATCTACATATAGCGTAGGACACCATATTTAGAGATTTACAACTGTCCTGATATGAATATATACTCGCTTGCATTCAAACAGCCGATGTAAAAAGAACACAGGATACGATCATGGTGGAAAGGCAGAGGTTAATAAGGACACAGTTCCTACATTTTTAAACTATAGAGTGAAAGCAGTGCGTGCGTGCAGACCCACTGAGAACCTCCATGAACCATAGCCGTGAAAGAGTCGCTCTTAGACTAAAATTGGTTTATCCTCCTTTGAAAATTCACAAGGCATGAACATTTGCTCTAAACAATCTTTCAGGGATGCATATACTCAGACCTCCATAACACTAATGTGTTTTCAGCTGAGCTGGAAATGAACATCTTGGAGCATTTTTAGATCTTTAAGCTTGAGAACAGGATTATTGTACTAACCCTCCTGCTTATCAGTTTGGAACAAAACTCACTTTACAATGGATGATATGGCCTGGGTATGGATTAGAGAGGTGGCTGAAAATTGACTACTGGAAACAGGAATGATGCACAATGTGCAGACCTAAAAAGCCTGGCTTTAATATGCTGCAGAGTGCAGGAATAGAATTGCAAGTAGAGTGAGACACAGGGAAAGGAATTGTACAGATGTTTATTGCAGCTTTAGTTACTCTCCTTGGCCTGGGGGGGCCTTTTCACGCACAAATGAATAAAAAAGCCTGTTGACAACATATGTGCCAGTCGAATCTACAAATCCAATTACATTTTTGAATTAGTCACCTGCTTGTTCACAGGCTGTCTACAACAACAGACAGAACGTACAATAAAATAATGGGGGCTGTTGTTTAATTTGAACTGACAGCAACAAAACAAACTTTTTGGAGTTTCGGTGAAAAAATTCAAGTCCCATTCTGCTACTTGTGAATCCAGGTGTCATACTATTATCTGATAAAGTCTTTGTCACCACTTTTGTTGTTGAGATTTGGAAAACATGGATAATAAGGACAACGACGGCGTGGAGTGCAAATCTTGCCAACTTTTTAAAAGAGAAACAATATCACGCTTGTTTCCAACAACAAATGAACACACTATGTTTACTTTGAGACACAATCCAAGTGAGCACAAACAGTAGCAGGCTGAATATATTATTCCTTTACTGAGATCCCATGGGTCGTTTGTACAAGCATGCATTTACAACCCATATCTGTGTGCAGTGCCTGTCTCTAGAGACTACATTAATTATGTTAGGAGCGAAAGAAGGAGGCCAGGAGGGAGTATAAAGAGTGACACAGTCCGTATAGAGGTGAGGGTAAGGTGGATGGAAGGGTCAAACAAACTCAAACTTTGAGCACCGGTGAACACTGCTTATCTCCTGAATGAGGCCACAGGACTTGTCATTCCACCCCAGTATCACAACGACAGTCAGTCAAACCTGTGCTCCATGCCTTTGGACTGTGAGCAGAAACCAGAGGATCCAGAGAGACATACTTAATATGGATTTGGGTCCCACATTTTGGGGCACCAATACAACTTTTATCCATTTAAATATTGCCATATCAGTATTGCCAAAAATTGCCATATCTGTTTTTCCCTTTTGAAAGCAAAATTCCCTTTGATTTGAAGCTAACTTCACCCCCTTCCAAATGCACCAATGGGTTCCTTAGGTCTTCTAGTCACCGTACACATGAAATCAGTGTCTTACCAGTCGTACTGAACTCCCCACCTTCAAAATGTGCTTGACTTTTAAAGCTCATTTAAATAATGTGAAAATCACTTTCTAAATAAAATGTTATATTACCATAGCTTTGATTGAGCCCACTACAGACTCAAGGGTTAATGGCAGTTCCCAGCAAGGAAGTAATTGTTTCACCGCACAATGATCCTTGATTGACTTGCTTCCTTGACATCTCAGCTGTGTCCTACCAACTCTGAACCAAGACCTGCTCTCTTATTGTAGCTGCAACCAATACATGTGTTTACAGTACATATGTAGGTTAATCCCTTGCTGTTATATTCATACATAATAGATGACACATGAATAAATGCCACCAATTAAACACACACAAACACAGATAGACACTCACTGCACAGTTGCAAGCACTGCATATTTCTCCACAGGAGGAGCCTTTGCTGTATTTATGAATAACACTCATTAAGTTGATGATTTTCAGACATTGTATGAAAGCAAAAGTTGAAGAATCAGTCACACAACAGACAACACACCCACAGAGTGTTACTTAATAAGTGACTAACAAATTGAGCAATTAAACACATCATATCTGCATTAGTAATAATAAATGGTTGTAAGTATCAGCCTCTTTAATATTTCATATGTAAAGATAACTGCCTCCAGCTTGCTGCTGATATGAATAAGTATGCTAATATAACAAGACTTCCTCTCTGCGATGCATTATTAATTATTGATTAGAATTTTAATGTATTTATTTGAATATTCATTAGAGAGGATCATATAGAAATCAGAGCAGGATCCTATTTTTTTTTTTTTTTGTCTCATTATTCACCTGAGGATTGTTTGCCGAGCACGTGCTTTACATGATTTATACTCATACTCACAATCTCTCCTGGGAACTGGCCAGCATGATCAAATTTGTGCATGCTGTTCGCCATTGAGCTGCTCTGCTACTTAACTCAAGAGGAGTTGCTGAGGGAGAGAGGTGTGTGTGTGTTTGAGGTTGCATGTGTGTGTGTGTGTGCAGATTGAATCAGTTCATAAGCATCTTCCGCTGTAGTAAAAGTATTGCCGATATACATCTGTGATGTTCTCTGGCTTTGTTTTATAGAGCTGGAGAAGAGTATTACTGCTGAGGTGACAGCTAAATAAACAGCATTTTGTCGGTCCAGTCTGCAGAAATAAGAAAAATGTCAGATGGAAACCCAAGATAAGATAAGATACATTTGATTTTAGGTGGAAAAATCTGCAGCACAGGCTTAGAGTTTGCAAGAACGAATGATCTTTATTTGATTTAAGTAAATATAGATAAACGTAAAGCTGTAAGCAGATCCTCGCAACTTCACGCACATCGGGGGTGCTAGAGGAACATCAGCAAGCAGCTCTGCACTTCTGCTGCCTTATTTCTAAATGTGTGAGGTGTTGGCATTTAAATACTGAAGAAAATGCACCATTTCTCTAGACAACACACACCAATTATAGGTCATGTTAGTATACATAAAAATAGACCAATTTCATATATTTCATATTAAATTAATTTTGGCACAAAAGGCCTGCTTCCAGTTGCCAGTAGTTGGCGCTATGACTATGAATCAGTATAGCTTTGTAGCCGTCTTAAGGCCTGGACTCTGAACATCAAGCAACATTTCAATTACAAAAATAGCATGATTTGGCATGACTAAAGTCATGACATTAAGCTGACCAAAATTTAGCGAGTTGTTACTTGTTTTAAGCATTCAAAGGCACTAAAAATAATAATCTTGCAGAATAATAATAATCAAATAAACAGTACTTTCTTCATACTTTCAGACACAACAGTCCTTTGAATTTTACGACCCTCCTTGAGATCAGTTGTTAAGCAGCGAGCCGTGGTAATTATGAAGTGAGTAAAGAAGGAAATCAGATGAGGTCGTATAAAGAGCAACAAAATCCGACATCACCAGGAGGTTGGTGTTTGTGTCTCCTGTGACACCAAAAATCAGCATTGTTCTATGACTTTTGACATTTTACCTTACAGTCTATATCAGCAAAACAAGGTGCAGTAGTTAGTCAGAGAAGTTGTTATTGACATCCTGATGTTTTCCTAAATCAAACCAAATCATTCAGCGCCAAATATAAAAGTCTTTTTCTTTCACATCAGCATTCTTGAACATCTCCCAGTGCCCTCAGATTTTGTGAACTATACTACATATAACAGAGACTGTTTTATGCTGGATGTGTGTACTGATCTTAATATGTGTATCGAGGTGACGAGCCCAGCCTGTTTACTGTAGTGCAGGAACTGACATGGAGCAGAGGAATCACTGTAAGCCACGGCCACACCTGGCTTATTGCTTTTCTTAAAAAGGTTACTACATATACCTGGACTGGTTTCATGAAATGAACACAGATCAACAAAAAACAGTCTTTATTGATGGCAAACAATAATCCTGTTGTTCTCCAGTGACATTTAGCAGAATGGTTGTGAATTACCACTCAGACACCATTGTATTTTCCCCTTTCTTCTTCTTCTTCTGTTTCACTCTCAGCAATTTCAGCTCATCATGTTTAGTATTTTTATTATTTAGTTTCGTAAATTTACAAAAAATGTTATACATTAATGCTAGATTCAGCTAAATGTTTATCATATTTTTTTTTACATCTGCTTTGAATGTGGCTCAGCCAATCACAAAATACAAATATTATTATTAAATATTGTGTGTTGCTCATGTGTAAACAGCAAAAAGCTGCCTGAAACTTAATTAATATTTTTTTGACTATATTTAACAACACCTAAATGTATTATATATTAATTTAAGGGCCTTTACATGATTGATTTTTGACAAAGAGCTTGCTTTACTCATACTACT
>JAOWBC010000710.1:4138804-4162882 GCA_028566105.1 Hypoplectrus providencianus
TATATATATTCCCATATACATTCCCCTATGTCCTGCCCTTCTCTGTGGCATGCACTATCAGAAGCTGCAGAACAACACACAACACAGGTAACAGCTAGATAAATAAATAAATATATAAAACTGAACAGAATGTTGCTGACGACCTTCTTGTAAATGTAGGAGTCTAATCAGAAGGAGAACAGAATAATAAGTTGTGAAAAAAATTCAGCAGCTAGTTATTGTGCAGAAGAAAAGCATGTCAGGGACACTGCAAAACAAACATAATCATTTTAAAAATAAAACACTCAAGTGGAGAGAAGTAATTTGTTGTTTTGCAGATGGCTGTTCTTTTCTAAAAATGTTAATAATTAAATTTTACTCAACATATTAGAGAAAAAGGTAAATTTGGTTTGGCTTGTCCTAGCTGTACATAATTTATTTAAAAAGAACAATAATTCTAATACACATTTTGAATTATAACTGTTTTCCTAAAAAATGAGTGAAATCGAGTGAAATGATAATAATCAAAATAATTAGCTTGACAAAATATCTGTTATTTATTTGTTTTAAATGACAGCATTATGCTGTTGAACGTGGTTTTCAGTCTCGGCTTTTACGAACCCAGTGGGTGTGAAATGGACCCTAGCTGTGAAAACATATCCCATACATCAGTGTCCTGACTATAGAAAATGAATATCCGCAGCCCAGTGAACTACTTATGTGCTGTGACAGAACTATCTATTCTAATAGTTAGAAGAAAGCATGAAAGATGTGCAGATATTCTCCATTCTTGTCGCTTTGAACCCATTTATGAAGCCTTCTCCATCGTTGCGGGCCTGCCACGGTGGTCGGCAGGCCTCCGGCAGGATGGAGAAAATACATTTTCTTCAAGGTTCATGTGTCGCAGCTGTATCTGTTCCACTTGCAGAGCCTTGTGTATTATCTCCAGCAATCACAGAGGACAGTATCTCTAATGAACTCCACGTCGAGGCAAGGAAAAAACATCTGCGCCTTATATTTGATCCTCCTCCTCAGAAGATGTACTATCTTTTGCTTGGCTTTCGAGGGCAGGCTCTTATATATGAGAGTTAGAGTATGAGGGAGTGGATGAAAACCTTTCTCACTTAGGTGCTCCTCAAGCTATTTTCTTTATTTATGCTGAGCGCTGCTCTATAAATTCATATACTGTCACCTGCAATTGGACAAGATATTTTTTTGTTTTCTTCTTTAAACTGTCACTTGTCAGCACGGAAACTGCTCTTTGACAGACCAAAGCGGCTCCGCTGTGAGCACTAGCTGGAGAGTGGGAGCACAGAGATGAATAGGACGCTGATATCCTCTCATTTGTAACCCTTCCCTGTCAGTAGAGGCACTTTTTGGATTACTGCATACGTTTATTTTTAGACAATTTCCTGACAAAGAGCACGCAGTAAAATAGATCGCAGTAACGCACTGATTGACCTGATTTAACATTGTACACTAGGAGGTAAAGGATAAAAGTAGAACAATAACCACATACAGAGTGGAAGGTCTACAGAGTGGAGGTCCCTCAGACAGGCATCCAGGGGTCCATAGCAAACAGGTTGAACTTATGTATATGTATTTGAAATGAGCCCAGGAGGAAAACACACTGTTTTAGCGTGGCAATCTGATTTTAGTCCCATAGCAAATGCTGTGATTTTCCAATTTAGATAGATCCAAAATACTACATAATAACAAAGTTACTGATAAACAATTAGAGAGTGAAAAGTAGCTACAGCTTCTAATAAAATGTGGCTCATTGCTACAGACAAAACGCCCCACCACATCTCCTTTATACACCTTTTATTGTTTTTTAGTACATTTTTTGTTGTTGTTTTGTGACTCTTTGTAGTCTGTCTTTGTTGGGTTTTTTTTTTTGTTATTGTATTGTTGTTTTTACTTTTTGGAGTATTTTTTGTCTTTTTTATTTTGCCCCTTTTATTGTAGTTTTAGTTATTTTGTGTTTCTTTGTAGTCGTTTCGAGTCTCTTTGTAGTGTTTTGTCTTTTTTTATTTTATTTTTTCTAATATTTTTGTTTCCCAAATTGAAGTCGTCTTGCATCTCTCTCGAGGTGTTTTGTCTTATTTTGTTTTGTGTGTTGTATTTGTTTGTTTCTTTGATCTTGAAGTGAATTAATTGTTTTAACGTGATTCTGCCCCTTTTGTTGTTGTTTTCATCACTTTGTAGTTGTCTCGTGTCTTTTCGTGGCTATTTTGTTCTTATGGTCAATGTGAGTCTTTGTAGTTCTATTGTTGCATCTTGAATTTGTTTGATTTTTTTGGTTGCCTCGGTGTTGTTTTGTAGAGTTTTCCTATTTCTTTGTGTCTATGTTTCATTTTGAGTCTCTTCCATGTTGCTGCTGTATCTCTTGGTGACATTTGATGGGTGCAGGCCATGGGTCCCCCTGAGCCTGTTCAGTAATCCATCCACGGTCTTGGAAATAGTGACAGACTGAAAACTTGCCAACAAGAAAATACAACATAATCAGCATCACTGTTATCATCATTCTGATCATCATCATTATGATAAAGATTGCTGTTATTATCATTATTGTGAGAAGATCACTACTTTCAAACCCAGCTATCATTTACACAATCATCACAGAGATGATTAAGGGAGAGCTGTAAGGAGCAAACACTCAGCCTGGTCCAATGACGTTTTGTGAGAACAAAGAGTAGCATGATATTAAAATAGTTGAGGGCAAATAAACAGTATATACCTATCAACTACACTGATTATATTCATAAAATTTTCATTGCATGTGTCTCTTGTTTAGCAAAGACATGTTTCTTATTTTAATTCGGTGACCTCCACATATTTACAGTTCATTATGATTGTCACATTATGCTACATTTAAAATGGGCTACAACAGTTCAAATTCAACATATTTTTTTGCCTCAGAAAGGTTGATATTCAATGTTTTTGTGGTTTACACAAAAGTAAAGTGGCAAAATTTATTTTGGCAGCTGAGTTGAACTGAGAGTGTAATTTAGAGATTTGTTTTTGGATACCTGTCAGGAAAAAAAAAAAATAATAATAACAGTGGCTCAGTTCCACTTATTCGTCTCTTTCTCATCCTCCTGATTTAATAACAGGTGATGGAGGTGAGTGTTTCGAGCTAAGAGTTTTACGTTATTCTGCACCAACCTTTTAGCCATCCAATCGAATGTAAAGGAATTGATTTAAATCCCTCCAAAACCGAACACCCATCAAATTACAGAACAGAATCCCAAGACTTTCTAACAGCTATGTCTCTGGGACTTACATCCACATCTAACCCCAGTCAATGTCACTTGACTTAATATAACCATCAGCCACATCTTGCATGTGAACAACATGTCAAAATTAGATTTGCAGTTATCACCTGATTCTTCACATTATTCGTGTCCTCAGCTTGTCAGCTGTGTTCCAGCATTTCACAACATTTCCAGACACTGTGTCAGAAATGCAGCCGATGCAAGTATTCGTCTAAAATGCGCAGTGAGCAGCTTAGCAGCTCAAGTCAGTGGTCGGGAGAGCACTAATGCTGAGACAGACACATAGCTGGGGGGACTGTGCAGCCATTTAGCCATGTGTCACCCCAAGACTGGATTCAGTGAGTGAGTCACAGCCCGCCCTGAGCAGGACACAGTATGCACTTGACCACTGCGAGCTTACTGTCATCCCAAATAGCAAAAATAGGACAAACTGCTGAAGTCATGGCAAAGGGTTGCACATGCTGACATTCAAAAACAAGGTTAAGACTGTTTTTTTTGTCGTCATTACAATTCTTATGCTAAAGGGACAAGAATCTTGCTCATGTGCTGACATTTCTAAACGGCAATATAGCTGCACTCAACTCTTTCATCATGAACATTTCTGTATTTTTCTGTCAAATGACATCCGCTTAGATTTATGAATTTAATTCTGTTCAAATAAATCAAAGCTTTTCCACTGGGTCTGTCTAGAACCTTATATAATATCAGAACGATGAGTATATTGCACCATGCATTTTTCAAGGTACAGTATACAGCACATACAATGCAAAATGTTAGTGCAAAAGTGAAAACTATGTGTGTATTTGCTACACACGTGCATCTGTACTGTGCTGTCACTCGGCTCAAACACTAACTTTTTATAAGCAATGATTTCTTTTTCGCGCAATAGTAAAACAAAATGATGTTTCTTTTTAACTGTAGGACCTTCTCCTGCTGTAGGGAAACAAGGCTAGGTTGAAACCCAGTATCATCAGCTAAGCATTCGCTAGCTTGATTGGTGGTATGGGGAAATTGTTATTCACTATTTTAAGTGATCAAAATGCAACAATGACATTTGATGAGCTTATAACACTGTGGGGAAGTTTTAAGTTGTCTATTTTACTCTTAATGGGACCAACATTTACAAAATGAACAAAAATTAGTTAATCACCTTTAATGACTGAGAGCATAAAATTGTTAAAAATATGGTTGCCGATGTAATCACTCACATTAGAAGAATTTTCTAATAGACTTCTATACAAGCTGACTTGAGATTGACACTTACTGCAAATGTTAGTTGAGAAGTTCATATCCAGAGTTTGAGATTGTTTCTGTAGCAGTCATGCACTAAGCGTCTCACTAAGAGTTATATTCTACTGGCAGAAAACACACAAATGTCAATCTCATCTGGTTTTTGAAACATGTATAAATGAATTTTTAAACTCCATATGACTGATTACCAAATGTTACGTTTTCTTTAGTAACTTTCTTTTGCTGTGCTGGTAAAGACCTGATCAACACTTTGAAGCCTTTGCTGACAGCTTGTTACTTACCCATGCACTTTTCATAGCACACCGAGCTGATCAGGATACAGGGCCAGCACATCAGATCCACCAAGTCCAACACTAGTTAGAGAAGGGTTTACCATGAAGACTGCTCTCTGAGTCTCTGGGATGAAATCAGTGTCCTCCTGGTAATTCTCTCTCCAGGAAAAAAAAAAAAAAAAAAAAAAAAAGGTATAAAGAGCTCATAACCACCACCACTGCAACCATGTTCTGTGGTCACATGCATTCATATGAATACTCCTCAAATGCATAGCACTCAGGCTTGGTTGATTCGATCATGCCTGCAACATCTCATAATTAACTGGGCTATATTTAGATTGCAGGCCTCCAAGCAAAAAACACAAACTGCTGTTGAAAATTAATACAATATTCACATACATTAATCATTGTCGAAAACATGCTACTGCATAATCGATTTTGCCTGTCAAAACATACCATACAGCCATATAACAGCTCAACTCATGATGGCAAAAATGTACTGTATAACCTACTGTAATGATATCTTTAAAGGGTGGAAGACTCGCAGGTCAAAAATGCACCCATGCATTATTCAAGCTCATTACATTATGCAGTTAGTTGCTCCAGTAGATCTCTATTGGTGCTAATGGATTGAATGTATAGGCTGGATTATTGGGGCAGACAGATAGATGACTGGTAGGCCTAATTATGACATTTCATTAAAGAGATCTCTGTGGAGGTGCTATGGTTATTTTTGTTCAAGCGCGCAGTGACAACGCTGCTCCGCTTGGCCTCAAAGTAAATGATGAAGCGGCTGCGCAGTGGATAAGATAAACTCCAGGGCTGAATTGTTGCACAGCACCGTGATTCCCACTTCTGTTGTGCTCCCACAAAGACGATCGCTATCTGATGTGATATCAAACAAGTGAAAGTACAGGTTCAGCAACAGGCGGCAGCTTCCTGTTTGTGTTGGTGAAGGGTTATGAGACATGAGGGGGATCATTACCTGTACTTCAAACCAGGCTTTGAAAGTAATGAAATCAGATGGTACTATCTACTCAGTACATTAAGTTATTGATGGCAACAGATGGTACTGTTTAGCATATCAAAGAGTCCCTCCTCCGCCAGTTTGCTGACTTATTATGTGTGTTTGTATTGGCTTAGAACGTTTCATTTAGCAGTAATGTAATCCAAGTCGAATTTCCTCAGTTAACTTCTTGCACAATTCATATTCAGCAAGCATAGACTGAGGTAAAGACAACAAGAAAGGGTATTTAAGGTGGGCATACAATGTCATTCAGAGCACAGGTTAAGGCCATTGTTAATGTTTTAAAGTACATATTTTAAATGTACTATTTCATTTTCAGTTACTTGAATTGCCTCCATTTGAGCCCTGCTGAAGACGAATGAATGTTGGAAGTGCTGTTTGACATTGAATGAAATGCCTCAACATTAAATAGGATTATTTTTCTTAATTGGAATTCATCTTTTTCAAACCCACACACGGAACTAGAACGAGACTTGACTGGAGGACTGCTGCCTCTTCTGAGTCGGCCAATAGTGAATCAGCTTCACTTAGCCAATTAGCCGTGTGGCACTGTGCCTTGTTTCCTCAGCCAGTGATCCAGCATTATAATCCCCTCTTGATGAAAGAGTTAGTAACTGTGTTCTTGCTGCTAGCGCTGGCTCACACTGAGGGATAAATGCATCAGTTAGTCGTGCTGTCACAGAAAGCGTTGATGCACTCAGTAGCCATTTTATTGTCGGTATACAGTCCAATACACAGCTCTGTGAAAGAATATAAAATCACCTCAGAAAAAGCCAATTACATTCATTTTCTGTTTCCTTTCTTTCTTTCTTTTTTTTTTTTTTAACTAATTGAATAAGCATACACAAAATGATCTAACACAGAATATACATATAATAATATACTGCATTCAAATATAAAGCCAACAAAACTGTAACCTTAGTAATACACCTCTCTGACAGAGTTACAAAAAATGGACATTTTTCATAAACTGTATAAAAAAAAGTGGACTTGGCTGCCGTCACATCATCCTTGGGACCAGGATTACCAATTCAAAGCCTTGAGTGTGGCATCATGGCTGTCAACATACTGCAACATCCAAAGGACCATAAATGTATGAAAGGTTGGCACTGGGATGGACAGCCACGCCCCATAGCATACCCTGCTTTATTGTCTGATTTATGTTAAAAGGGGCCATAACATAGATGAACACTTAAACTAAGGATTGAGACCATTCACTCATGAGGACGTTTTTTTTACTGAGGTTATGAATCAAGTGACAAGTCCGGTAATTGTCCCATTCTCATAAAAGTCAGGAAAAAGCATCAGTGGCAGAGCTGTTGTCCTGCACTATTAAATCAGAGTGGCTGTTGAATAATTATCACCCCAAAAACGTACACCCACTTATAACATGTAGCATTTAACATTGCCTGAACCCTCTGCAGAAGGACATTGAAATAAATAATAATCCTGTGTGGTTGCTAGCAGATAGTAGATAGTCAAACAGATATGATGCCAAGTGGCTTTAAAGATATTTTAAAAAATATATATTTTTTATTTTTATTTAAATTTTGGTTAGGTCCAATGAGAGTCCATCACGTTTCATTGCTAACAGACTCAGTGAGGCTGACTCACTGTTAGCTCACTGTTGGCAGGCTTAAAGAAGGACAATGAGACATTTAGGACATTGCACATACTTAAGACTTCTTTTTAAAGGAATACCATTTGGTATTTTCTCACTGCTAATGGTATCCTTAATATCTTTTATACTATCTTGCCGCAATAAGTTTCCTTTTATTTCCTCATTCCTTGATAAAGAGTTAAAACTTTAAACCTGCCTGAGATGGATGATCCATCACAGCAAATCTGATTCCAGCTTTTATTTATATGAAATTCTTGTTGTGTGGTAATGCTATCCAGTGTTTCCAAATCATTCTGCAATTTACAAACTCATCAACACATAATCATAATGTAACCATGACAGCAATGAAAGCCGACAAGATGCTCATTCTGCGATGGATTACACATCTTAGGCGAGTTAAGATTCCACAAATTAAGTTCAAATATGTATTGAGATAAATGGAGACAAATTACTGTGTGGAAAGAGGAGAGAACATTTAGAACACACAACAGCCCCTTTCAAGCAAGCTTTTGAAGTAATTGATCACGCAGTCCTGTTATGTTAGGAATTATCATTTTAATAATAGGGAATTAGAATGTTGCTTGGTACAGTTTATAGATTTTTTCCTTTTGTTTTCAATTCTTTATAATGGTGGCAAGTACACTGTAGTCAAGCCTCTCAAAATGCAACACACACACACACATACACACACCCAAACACACACACACACACACACACACACACACACACACACACACGTCTCTTTGTGTAACATAATTATTTTCCTGCATTCCTCTGCAGAAACATGTAATATTAGACAGCCAATCAGCAGCATTATTAGATCTTGGAACAGGCATGCTACATGCCCACTAACACTGATGAGATTTACTCTTTAGGCAACGGATGACACAACATTTTTGGATGCTCAATAGCGTTAAAGGACTTCAGTCAGCGCAGAAAAGTATGGAAGTTCAGTGCCCAGGCCTGTATTGCAGTCTATTAATATATTCTCTTCAATCAATTCTCTGGTCTAATATTGTTGACTAACTAAAGGACGTGTAGCATCTGTCAAAGCAGCACCAGCACTCCTGAATGTTGCAATAACTGCCACCCAGAATGATGCACTCCTAATGTGTCCCCATAATCATGCCCATTGCCCATGAAGGGCATTTCTTATGTTGACGTGCATGTCAGATGGCCTTATGTGTCAAGGTCTCTTCCAGCAGTGCTGCCCCTGATCTCTTCAGGCCACTTTACAGTGACAGGATGAACATTGACCTCTGTCTTTCCACTGGGTGAGCAGCCTGCGGTGCGCCCGACGGTGTCGTGGCCAGCTGAGCCATGCTGCTAGGCAGAGAGACTCTGCGGCCCCCCCTTTGCCCCTGGGTGTGGGTCGGCGCACACCTCCAAAGCGGCCCAGCTGTCCCCACTTCATTATGTGCTGATTAGGAGTAGATTACACTGCGAGGTAAGGCTTGATCGTCTTATCCGCAGCACAGCGTTGGTCACATTTTTGCAAATTTGTACCTTGGAATATGACCTCAGAAGCCCTCCATTCAAGCAATTTGACTCACCAAGGTTTTCATTATTTTAAACACTGTTATCTCGCCTATTAAAGCTTTCATTAGATCTGCTTGATGACAGTATTAGTGGGAGCTCAGCTGTAGCCCATGATATTGAAGAACATGTCTTTCTAACCTGGAGCAGGCGTCTCTAGGTGCACTCACCTGCTCTTCCTCAGGAGGAGCAATTATGTCAAGATGAAGGAGGGGAAGAAAGGGGGGCATTCCCAGATGGCCTCGGAGCCAAGCCCTTGCTAATTGGCCATATTAGGGATTCAGAGCAGGTTCAAGAGAAAGCACTCAGCTCTCCTCTTTCCACTGCCCCAACATCTTTGTTTGGCTTTGTTTTGCTTTGTCAACTCTTGCCTTTTGATATGGATATCAATACATGTTTTATTCATGGACTTTTGGAGGAGAATCACCTTGCTGTAGTCACAAGAAGTGTTCGCCGTGTGTTTGTGCTGGACGTGGGTTTGCCATTTCAAAGCTAATTTTGTGACTCCGCTCCACTCTCATGCAACCCAAAAGAAATGAATGATTTATGTGACTGTCACGCCGAGGCTGCGGAACAACCGAGGCCGCGCATCACACCATTCTTTTAGCTTTCCGACAGCTTGTAGGGGTTTTCAGCGAGACAGCGGTGCTAATTGAGTGGCTAGAATACAGCAGTGATGAGACGTTTCTGGCACAGGCTGGAAGGAGAACAGGAAGGGAAAGGTTTACTAACCACATCCCAAAGGGCGCACGCACACTACCCGTTTGCCCATGCTTCATGTTAATCATAATGTTAAAGGTGTGAATTTTAATTAAAGCTTTCTTTCATTATAATCATACCAGTGTTTATTAAATCTCAGGGCCACATCGCTGTTGAGACCTTATCTGTGAAATCAGCATATATGTGTCCCTATTACGGTACATTATGCAAGGCAATTCCTGATTATCTGATGATCAGATAGACCACATGCTGCTATCAGATTCGACACATACTTGTGTTTCAGGGAGGCTTTGACCTCCAATGGGACTCCATAGGCAGAGTAAGTCATTAAGGGGCTCTGCTGCACCCATAAAACTAGAGTTACGATGTTTCAGTATCAATAATGATCCCACTACAGAAAGAAAGACACACTTTGTATTCAAAATGCAAAATCAATGTCTGATGGAGAATCAAATCTGGTTATGAGGGTGGTGACAAAGTCTTTTCAGCAAATGATAAAAAATGACATGTTTATGTATGTGAAGAAGATTTAGGAATGTGGTGTGTTGGGTGGAAAGGAGGAAGTAGTTTAATGTTCACTTTAAATTTCCTGCTGAGAGTCAGGTTAGCTGACATTGTACCCCTAACTCTAACCAAGAGGCTTTCACTGTCATTTTGGCAAAAAGGTTCCCAAACATTAACCACTGAGTTACTCTAACACAAACCACATTGTTTCCCTTACCTTAAGCAAGTTGTTTCTGTGTCTCAACCAGTAGTATAATGGGTAAAAGTTATTCTACCTGCATAGTGACTAATTACTAGGTCTTTTTTGAAACAAACAAAAAAAGTATTTTAATAGTTACCTATTAAATCGGTTCTTAATTTGCTGCTTGGTGTATTGTCACTTCTTTTGTAAAAGAAATATGGCTGACAGTGCTATACTGACCATATTGTCATATGTCTGTTTGCTGCTCTGGCTCAATACAGTTATACCTAGTGGATGATTATCTGCCTTTTTTTTTTTTTTTTTTTTACACCAATGCTACCATTGTTTAAGCACTTATTTTTCTCTCCACCTTGTAGCAAAGTTAAAGTTTAACCTTATTCAGTCCTGTTAACTACTTAGCTTAGCAGCTAGTGATAGGCACTATCTTTTTTGGTATTTTCAAATATTTAGCTGGTCCTCAACTTTTCTTAATCGAAGGCAGATGCTGGATCCAGAATTTCTGAATGATGGACAAAGAGGAAAACAAATATAGTTTATTTAATTATATATGGAAATACCAGGTTATACAAAATATGTATCATCATTTGTACTCAGTAAATATATATCTAGAGTGGGACTTTAACATTTCAGTCCTTGTTAAAAGGCAACACTATGGTACCTATAGTAAAAGACTAATTGAGCAGCTCCTTATGTACGGTGCAGTCAAACAAAGTCATAAAAGTTTGATGTTCAGCAGCAACCGTTAGTGGCTTTCATAATCATACAGAGAGGACAGAAAGAGTGGCAATACATTATAAAGAGCAACAAAGTCTGTATAGAGAGGAAGTCACAGTAAAGTACAACATTTTCTTGCATTAATAACCATAGGAAATACTTTTAATAGACCTCACCAAGATCTTCTTCTAAACCTAAATAGGTAAATCTACCTATTCCTTTTTTGAAACAATCATACATACATGTTGGAAGACAGACAAATAATTGTCCAGTGAAAAATCCGAAAATTTGACATGGAGGTCAGTAACCAACGGCACACTATCATTTAATGTTAAGAACTTGTTGTGGAGGTTGGGTCTCTTTGTTGTGTGTCTGGGTGCTATGCAGGGTGTTACATCATCCGGCTATGGCTTGTATGCTCATTTGTCTTTTCACTGAGGGATTCAGTCATCCCGGTGAGGACTGTGACTGCATGTCTGTCTGAGTGGAAAACACATCAGACCAATTATACTGTTCAAATGCAGCGTAATTAGAGGGTTGAGGAATAAGAAAATATGATTTATTTCTGTCTAAACAAACCTCTTCATGTAGAGCACGGCGGTGCAGAGTGTTTACCTATAAAGTTGATTGGCTTCGTGTTTGCAGTGCAGACTGTGCAGTAAGGCTTTAAAATGGCCACATTAGAGTGCCATGCTGTTCACGAACCATGCACAATAAATTTACAGCATGCCTAATAGTATTGGCAGAAGAGCACTAGTGGTGGGAAAACAAACAAAAAGTCTGTTTGGGAGCAGTGATTTTGTAAAGCGTTATGTTCCAAAGGACAAATAGTACTTAAAGGGATTATGCAGGAAAGCATGAGTCAGGGGTTTCTTCTCGCTGGAGTCATCCTCCTGCAGAAATAATGCTAAATATATATTTCTGGGGATAAAAAAGGTGCTAATCAAATTGTACAAATAGAATGATTATGTTCTTTCTTGTAGGTCAAACCACTTTTCTATTCCTGTTACCTGAACCATGGCGGACAATAAAAACACATCCAGCCGGCGACTTCACATTTCACACATGACCAACTCACACCGATGTCCTGAAATGTCCTCTCCCTTTCTAACAATAGTTTGCACCTCGCCTATGTGTGTGCACGTCTATTGTGGCTCCAATAGTGGCGAAACCTTTCCAAACAGGTCAGGCTGAAAGCATGAAGACAGTTCAGGACGGCCAAATCACGAGCGTTTTTCAGGCTGTTAATCTTCTCCTTTATGGCCAGCTTAAACGAAAGCGAGCATAGTCTGTCCAAAAATATCTCTTTTGCAGCTCTTAGAAGATCGATGCTGATACCATCTGAATAGCTGTTTGATTGTAGCATTGTTGGATGACATTAAAACCTGCCAGCCCTCAGTGGATTAGTTTCAAAGAGCCAGTATACACAGGGCTGCATCACAGACTGATGGAATGGGGCTCCATGAGCACAGGACTGCTTGTTTTTGCAGGGCAGTATTTGTGCTGTGGGCTTTCTTGTACAGGATCATAGATAGAACTATGCATTTTAACCAAACAGTTGTGTTATAAAAACCTTTGAAAACATATTGGAATAAAACCTTTTTAAGAGTTGCAAAGGGAATTTAAATACAATGAAAGAAGAGAAGGAATTGTGGGACACAGAAAGCAGCCGGAAAGACAATGATGTAAGACAAACATGAATTCATCATCTTTAGAGTCACAAACTGCAACTACCAATCACAAAGGGAAACCAAAATTCCAGGTCTATATCAGAAAAAAACTGACTCAAAGAGACAAATATACTCAAATCAAATCAATCAGGTCAACTGGACATAGATTTTTGTCATGAAGACATTTCGCCCCTTATCCAAGTGGGGACACTCCAACTGATGACACCAGGGGCGAAACTTTCACTTTCACTTTCACACTTCCAGATCTCTAAATAAGCTGTTTGTACATCAGAAGATTCTTTCTTGCGTGAACACTTTCAGTGTTTTTAAAAAAAAACACAGTCACATTTCATCATCGTCTTTTTCTGTTTCAAACAAAAAAGTGTTTTTTCATGGTGATGCCATAATGTGACCTGTGGTTCTTTCAGAATCTATAACCAAGGTCCTTAAAGAACCACTAGGCCCTTTAGAGGAGGACGTAATATGTGTTTAATGTCTAGGGGCTCTCTAAAGAACCAATAGGACGAGGTTGCCTGCAGATCCTAAAAACTCCCCCTGTTCTATCACCATAAATGAGATTTGGTTCTACATTGACTTTTATTTTTAAGGTTTTCTGATCGAGTGTGTTTTCTTGAGCACACTCATGGAACATTTCTTTCCGTAGACCTAGGCTCCTGTAGAGATTTAATGATTGCTGATATGATAGTGAAGTGTTCGAGACGCCACAAAGGGCGCAGAATGTAAAAAAAGTGCAATATAAAAAGGCCTCTTCTTAAGATGAATAGCACCCCATAAATGTTTAAAGTACCAAAATAAATACAGAAGTCGACTATAATACATTCACATGAGAGACAGAATCCTCAGACTGTCACAGAGGAAAGTGAGGACTGTGAAGATCAAAGACGTTTCTTACATCTGTACATATTTTTCATCTCTTTTTAGCTTTATAAATCTTTGAATGTCACCGTAATGTAGGCAAGAGCCAATTTCCAGAGAGCTGCAGGTATTCCCTGTGGCACTAACCTGGTGCTTTGGGCTGACATGTTTCTCCCGCAGAGGGGCATGCAGATGAATCGGTTTGTATCAGTGAGGAGAGAAACAGCCCGTTGCAGGTGTGTAAGGCCTACTGGGAGGCCTGCTGAAGTTACCTGAGTCTTAGAGAAGCACAGGGTTAGGATTTTAATGGTGACCTACTTCTGCACGGCTCCGCTGCATGAGGACATGCTAAACAGCCTCCTCTGAGCCGGAGAACAGGAAAGTTTGTTTCTCTTCACAGAGAGCTGAAACAAAGTTGGGGTTAGCCTCGTACCGTAGCTGCTAACGCTCCTGTTTTCCTGGTTTCTCATGTATTTCAAGGCTTCTCCCTCATGTTTTGTTGTTTCTCCTCCGTGAAACTCCTGCAATTTGCATGGTTCTCAAACTTTATTATGAATATTCGTCACGCACAGAGCCATAGATACTGTTGGTGTTCATGGGAACACCCACACAGTATCACACTTTTCAGACTGTGGGGGAAAACAAAACCTTTCCACCAAAAGAGTTGCTATGCAACTTTTTGCACATCAAATAAAAATAAAAAGATAAGCATTACAGTTATATATTATATATGAAAATCAAGAGTTGAGACAGTTGTATTGGTCATTAAAGTTTAACCTTTTTTTTAATCTTCAAACCAATTAAATTATTCCACAATTTGCACAATGACCTTTTATAATTACAACCAAAATGTATAATTCCTCTTAGGAATAGGCACTTGCACTTAGTGGCTTATGATTTTCTGGTATGGTTATTTGGCATAATAACATAACATAACATAACATCACATAATATTAAACTTAATTCAAACTCATAACCACAGTTCAGGTGTATAGCCAATGAAATGTAGTTTAGCATCTAATCACAAGTGCAAAAATGCAGAAAAAGACAGTAATGTACAAAATTAACATACATCCATATAGAATAAATAACATGGGATAAACAAGTGGGCTCTGTAGATTGTGAGGTATGTAGAGTAATGGGCCTAATTATGCCATCATTATCATCATCATTGTGAAACACTTTACAATAACTCACCAAATGATCATCTTTGGATTACAGAACATTGTCTTTCAATTATCTGGTTTTATTTCTTAGAAATTTTCAAAAATAGTTACATTCTATAGGAAACCGCAGTCCTAAAGCCTTTTAATTATGCTTTTTTTTAAATTAAATGACAAAGAACATAACAAATATTTGGAAATATCTAATACTTGTACATGTGGAGAGATAGCAGAATATAATTATTAAACAATATTGGGGTTACTTCTGATAAATTATGACAGGGTAATTCTTTTTTTTTTTTTTGAGGGAACCTAACAAATAACTAATAATGACCTAATTACCATAAAATTAGTGGACCTGTAAAACGAAGCGTTATTTTTTTTTTTTATTATTATTATTTTGGAGGTGAGGTAAAATACAAACCAGGCTTTAGTGTTTAATTAAAGTAGTTCTATGTTTTGTTATTTTTGGTGACTTCAACCAGATGGGAAGTGAATCAGTTGAGCTCTAGTCCAGTAATAATTCCTTTGTGAAATCAACATAAATAGTTGCAGCAGTGCCCCGCCCTGCTATGTATGCAGCCAGCAGCACTACTGTTGTTCTGCCATGAAAAATTGCTCGCCAGCAACAAGAGCAAGAATGGAGCATAACGCCTGATGATGACTGGATTAAGATAAATATGCCTCATAATGGGAACTGTGTGTGTAAAAAGATATAGTATATTTGCTAATGTTTATTTAGCACATGATTTATCTGATTTGGCATTTAAACGCAATAAATAGGCCGGCCATGTCTGTGGAGATGATTTCACAGATATATTCATAGTTTAGCTCAGATGATTTATGGGCAATAAATATATAAATCTTCACGGAATATAAAATTGAGTGATGTAGAATTTCTGTCACTTTATCAACTGAGTGTTGTTTTTATATTCTGACAGGTGTGGATTAATGGGACCATTGGAGCCTGTTGGAGACATTGGCTTTTTTCTTCTTTGTTTGGCTCCACTGTCCCCAATTCTACCTCTTTTGTATTTTGGAGAGTTGAGATAAAAGTGAAAGTATTCTTCTGGCTGGAAGTGGATACACAACAAGGTTTTTTAAGTGCATTTCAGTTGGAAAAGCTCTTGACTATCAATGCGACCATGCTGCTATTGTGGAGCAGTCACTATTATTGTTTGCCACAAATAGTCCACTGTTGCATGCTGGCTATGAACACACACTCAATTAATTTTTTTTCTTGAATTTATGGGGTTACAGACAGCATAGTGTGCTGTTTGTAACCAAAACATTGAAGAGTTGTCAGACAGATAAGATTTATTGCATCCTTGAACAAGCAAAGTCATTACTTACTGGATGAACGGCGAAACAACTAACACATGCCAGAAATAATTAGAAAGTAAAAAAAGAATGTTGCTGTATTGTTTTAAATCCTATTTTAAAGAGATGTTGCTTCATGGCTGAAAGGCATTTGTGAGCCGCTCTCTCCAGTCATGATTTAAAATACAGAATCTGTTGTGTGATCAATCCAGCCAGCCTGTATGTAAAGACATTACCTCTGGCAGCATGTATATGTATAGCATGTACATTCCTCTGTGTTTTTTTTAGAAGCTCCTTCCTTTATGACACCACCCTGTATGTTTATGCAGATTGTCCGAGGTGATACCTTTAAATGTTGAGTTTTGCATTAAAAAAGAAAGCTTACCCCGTACTGGAATTAAGCCTGATGTTTGAATTCTTCGGGGGGATTGGAAGCTGTGAAAATGTGAGGTGTGCAAGGAGACATTTTCTTGAATTGGATTGCCTATTGAGCTGTTCTTTGAATTATGCATTACCCCGTGCATGTCAGCCTATACAGCTCTGCATAGATCTGTCACTATACTTTCACCACACAATGCCCCAGCTTCCTGCTGCTGAAAAGTTTCTGTGCCTTGAAGACAAAATTACAGGTTGTGATCTCCATTGTGTAGGCAGTGGGGACAAAAGACTTTTGTTCCACCCATGATTGTGTTTGAATGTAATCCAAGCTTTTATTTTTTGTTTAGTGAATGTGTGCTGGTTTAAGTTTTGACCTAACGGAGGAAATGCATGTGGATCTAAATATGAGGGAACACAGAGATTGTCAATAGGAAGTTGCAACCTGGTGATAGTGTCAGGATGTGTCTCGCACTGGCTGTGATGGACAGTTGTACAGCAGCAGTCCAGGAGGGAGTGAGGGAGAGAAAAAACTGCTGATTTTCACCCAGGAGGACGGGCTTTGTGTCCTATGTGAAAACAGAAGTGAGCTGAACTTCATGCAACTTGCATTACTGTTGTTACTTAATTTTATGTAACTTACAGTCATGTTTGTCACTACTTTTTAACATATTTTTACATATATTTACTTTTTAACTTTTACTTTTATTATGCCTAACCAGGGAGTTTTTTACTCTCAACGTTGGTCAGTGGTAGCATAAATTCACTGAAACGGCAGCCTTTTTTTTTTGTTGTTGTAAAAATGAAAAAACAAATGAAAAAAACTAAAACTAGTAACCTTATGTATAGTTATAATGAGTACTTTGTAGCATGTGCCACTGTACCGCAAGTCACGAAATGAAAGCTGCGACACAGACATTTGTTCCATAGTGGTTGGCAGTGACAAATGATCTATTCTGTCTAGGGATCGTGTTGCTTGGACACTTGCAATGTAAAAAGAAAAAAAAAAAGAAAAAAAGAATTTTTTTTTTTTTCTCTAACAAATCAGTAGAAGAACTCAAGATGAATGAAACACTGTGGAGTTCTGCTGAGCGGGCTGTATTTTGACACTGATGTCACACATGTCCTGAAACTCTTCGTGCAGCACACTCTGTCCAGCATGAAGTTGTCTTATTTGACGTGATGCACTAGCAGGGAACAGCACCGTATCTGCCCTCATGTGATGTTAGCAGCTGTCCTACTCTACCCCAAGTCCTCCTCCTGTCTCAGCTCACTGATTCGCTGTCCCGGTCAGGAAAGACGTCATGAAGGACAACCATGGAAACTCAGTGTAGAGGTGTAAGGGGATAAAAAACACCTCCTAAAAATATATTAATGACATCATTAGATCCTAACACCCACTATTTGAGACCGTGATTCAGCTGAACTGTGTGAAGGCTCTGGAGCTCATTACCTGCAGACAGGCAGACCAGCAGTCAAAGGAGACTGGGGCCTCATCTATGCTGCATTCACTACATTTTACCTGATTTCTGCACTTGACTGCTCTTTGCAGTTGGATGCTAAACTGCATTTTGTTGAATAAGTTGTTTCGTCACAGATTATGTGCCAATACAATCAGAGTTACAATCTAAATTCATTCAAAACTCTTCTCATTGAGACTCCCTCAGAGACTGGACCACCAGCACTGCTGTTCAGTTTTAAACGGGGATTACATCAAATTTATAAAGGGAAAGTGCTTTAAACCCACTGAAACCTGAGCTCCTCTTAACTCCTGTCACATTTTACTCACTGTGGCCTTGTTTTTTACTGCAGTGTCAGTCACTCAGCCCTGTGGAAGCAGCACAATCATGCAAGCAGGGAGGAGTCAAAAAGTGTTTCTGCTAGTGGTACACAATTATTTTATCATAAATCTTAAAAATAAAAATCTGTATAATTAACAGTTAAATATTGTGCAAAAGAAAAAAAATAATGTACATATCGAGGTGATTAGATTTTTACAATTTCTATTTACAAACTCTTGTCCTCTCCTCTCTGCTCTGTGTAAACAGTCTGCAGTTCAATCTGATGTTAATTAACTGAATTTAAGTCACTAAGCTGAGTCATCTACGACTTCATAGTTACACTGAGGAATCAGAATTGAATGGGTTTCTTTTTTTTGGTTTTTTTTTTTACAATATTCTTTTGATGCAAGTAATATTTTTTGACATTTTGAGACCTTTAAATAACTTCTTTCGATAAAATCTAACTTTTATAGATTTTCATAGATTTTGACTTTTTTTTAGCATTACTGTCAGACGTGTGAAAATGTGATATTTTTTGGCTATAATAAATGGTTGTCATTTTTTAATAATAATAAAAAAAAACTTTTACACTTTTACAACTGCCGCTGGGTCGTTGGGTGCTGATCAAAATGTATTAGAGTTATATTCTTCCTGTCTTCTTGCTCTTCTACTTCTTTATACCTTTTTATTTTTCAGATGGGTTGGTGAAGTAATTTCCAAGATGTGTATGTTTCTTCCAACTGGATTAAACAATCAACGCAAAAAAAAAAAAAAAAAACGGATAACAAAAAGCAGTAGATCTGGCTGTTTGAAAGGAAAAAGAACAATTAATCTCTGATGAAGAGAAGAGAGCGATTAAGTCTGTTCATTTTCCTTATCTTTAAAGTGTCATTGATACTTTGTAAAGCCATGCATAAGAAGCCTTAATGGCGCCTTAATGGAGTAACTGAGCCTGCTGTTGTGTCATTTACAACAAAGAGCTCGAACCGCATGAAAGTAGCTGATTACACCTCTGCATGGACACATAATCCCAGCATCACTGGGCAAATAAATAAACGAACAAATAAAAGCAGGTTGACAGAAGTAAATGAAGGCATTTTTCCAGACAATTGTTTAACATTAATCAGGCTCTATTTCGTATTACCAGCCAAATAGCTGCTGAAGACACGTCTCACTTCAAATCAGTCTTCTCGGCGCGGCAGTGTTCTGACAGCCGCTTCAAATTGATACGTTTTGTCTGCTTGCGGTTAGCCCTCCTCAACACTTAAAGCAGCATCCACCTGTTTCTGCCACTGACTAATTGGCTGGTGTATAAATTGAAAAGCAATGTCGCCTGTCCTTGTTGTCCCACAGAGAGCGGTGTCCTACAGAGCCCCGTCTTTACCAAGCAGCCTGGCAGCATTGTGTATCCTGTGGAGACTGTGGAGAAGAACAGGGAGGTGGTGTTCAGCTGTGAAGCCCAGGGAAGCCCTCCACCCATCTACCGGTGAGTGTTACTGTCATCTGTTCCTCCCCACCGATGCTGCTTGCTTTCATACCGCTGGCAGTGTCAGCATCCTTCATTTTTAGACAGCCTATCACTGGCAAATGTCTCCATCTTGTCTTAAAAACCCCTCTCACATGTTGGCAGCTCTGAGAATAAACCACTGGAAGACTTAAATACCCATAAATCCTGCAACTTAATGCAGAATGTTAATGTCATTTCTAACCAATAAGTGATGCTTTAAACTTAAAAGACACTTATATGTTTCTGTGGGCACAGATTGGTCCGCATCCATTAACCGACAAAGATGTGATTCTTAAGTAGAAGTAGCAATACTGCCCTGCTTTCAGAATATGACTTCATTAAGAGTGAAAACAATTAAAGGAAGTGATTTGTTTCTAATGCATTAAAGTGAAGCTCTTTAACGTAATGCTCATTCCAACTGCAGAGCTTAAACTGCTGCAATCAGCACAACAAATATTAACCCTGGTAATTGCATACACGCAAAACAGCTAGAGATGCATTAGATATGTAAAAATATTGAATTATGTTCTACCTCATAGTACCTAGGAATAACATACAAAAACCACACAAAGTACTTCAGCTACAAAACTCATCTGTGTATTTGTGCTTCAGAGGAAAGCATTGTGCCACACCATTTACCTGTGGGACAAATGTTTCTGGTTATGTGCATTATTATCCAATAAATCATCCAGCATCATATTAGAATTAAAAGCTCTTCACTAAACAGACATTTGGTACATTTAACTACACTGTGCTGATGATGCCTATCTGTAAGTTAACACTTTAGGAAAGATTTATATGCAGGTATTTATATTATAAATTTTACTAGTTACATTAACCTCTGATCCCTAAGCTGAAACCACAAACCATAGATATCATGACAAATCATTACAAAAAGAAAAAAAATAATAAGATGGCTTTCTTGTAATTATAAAAAATAAATAATTTTGTTTAATGTTGGAATCCAATAAGGCGTCTCCTGAATTTGTGACTATTTCCATATTTACAGCCTATCCTCTCTTGTCCTCTCCTCTCTGATCTGTGTAAATGGCCTGCTATGCGGCCTAGTTTGCAGTGAATATTTGTCACATGAATATTAGTCTCAGCAGTGACTGTGTGGCTGAGGAGCGAAGACTTAAAGGTTTCCTTAACGGGACCTAGTTATTCCAAACAGCTAGGTTTTTGGCAATGGTTTAAATGAGACATCTCACATAAAAGGATTTTGAAAGTGTCACAATTTTAAGCTTCATTTTGGTACTTTTCCAATATAAACTTTGGTAACCTATGAATCACTCAAGGACTGTCAGCAAGTACAAATTTCAACAATTATTCCTACTTTTACTGTGAATTTTTAAAGATCTTAAAAAAGATCTTAAAATGATTTCTGTTCTCCTTTAACCACTGCTGATAACAACATTTCTTGTAATAAAAGGCTGAAGGGTAAAGCAAAAGTTGGATGCCCCAAATCACTTAACTGCTTCCTAAAAAAGCTGTGAGTTTTGAAATGTCAGAAACACTGGTGAAATAAATTTTGTTTGGATATTATTTTCCAATAATACCCAAACGAAGGGTTAGGATTAGGGTTAGGGAAGTAACTTAACCCATGTATAAGCCACTTCCTCTGACGCTGTGGTTAGAAGGTAGAGTGTGGCTTTAGTTTATTCTTGTTTATTGACAGTAAATGTGTCCCGTGTTCAGATTGCATCAAAACTGCTGGTCCTTGGATCTAGATACCAATTGTGAAGATGAGTGGTTCTTGAGATATGCAAAGGACAGACAGAAAATATAATTAGATTTTTATTTTTGTTGCCAACAACTCCCATGAAAATTCAAAAACCAACATAAGATGATCCTACTAGTAAGCGTTTTCTGTGTTTACAAATCCTGATTAATCTTCCTCTGTGCAAAAGAAGTCCATTGTTGTCTCAAAACTTTTGAACACACATCAATGAGTCACAGTGTAACACTGGGTGACATGTTTTTGTTTTTTTTATTATCATCAACACTGGCAGTTGAGTTTATTTTTAGTCAGTACATAACCACCCTGGTGCTGAAAATACTCAGGAGTGCTCTCAATGTGTATTAATCAACTGCTGAAAATAGTCCCCAACAAGTGCCGTGTTCATTCTGTTTGTGTAACATCTGCTACACCACAGTTTAAGGATTCTTTGCCGTCTAAAATAAACTACTTGTCAGCCTCTGGTTGGAGTGTATGGGCCTGTCAAGACTAGGAGGTGGAGATAAACTGAAATGAGAGACAGATTAACACAATTTCTAACTTCGCATCTTGGCTTGCAATCATCAAGTTGAACTTTTTCTGCAATATCAAAAGTAATCTAGTTAATTATTGACTCTATGTGTCTATGTTGACAGTTCTGCCGTCTTCTTATAGCTAGAAATGCATTTCTGTCCAATCTAGAAGTCATCAGACTATTAAATGGATCATCTCTTTTGTATGGGCAGGTATGAGGCTTACTTTACCTCGTAGTAGGTTGTTACCAGTCCATTCAGTGGCTGCTGGATGTTTTGTTTAATTTCACCCTGGATGTGTTTCTCATACAGCAACTTCTCATGCTTCATTCCACATTCCCTCACTTCTCCCTTTGCTTTCATACCCTGTATAACCCCCTCTGCCATGGTGTCATTCATATGTTGCACAATAATGTTGAAGCCCACTGAATGAGTTGATAACAACCTACTGGACCTGCTAGAAGGTAGATTAGGCACCAACTGTGATACTTATCTGGTGGTGACTGGTGGAAAGTGTCCTTTCAGTAGTGGGATAACAACTTAATGTTATTTAATCTGAGCTAATCTGGGACTATGCCGAAATTAGCAGCTAGCTCATGCAACGATAGAACTTCCTTTCACCTGTTAAATGGATGATACTGAAAGCAATGCATTTTACTGCCAAAACATTTTTCATCTCTTGTTCAGGTCATGTCCAGATGAGAACAACGTATTTTGATCAAATTTGGTGACCTTGATTTTTCTCACCTTTTAAGGCCTATCCCTATCCCAAATCTTTATGCTATGTTGAAATCACATGGAAAGAAAAACCAACAGCAAAATATTTAGCAAATAATCCTGTTTTATTTATATAGAAATAGACAAAATGGAAACTAAAACGGGTTAAAGGTCTGTCAAAAAGATGCATGACGTGTGTTTAATCATGCTAATTCTTTATAGTTTAGAGAGAATACAAAGTAATTCCAGAATTATGGGTTTGCAGCTTTCTCGTGTGACACAAGCTAGAACGATGAACCGCGCAACAGAGATCACATATTGTTCTTCTGATCGCAGACAGTTTAATCCACGCACTCTACACGACACTTCTGTGTGAAAACTGGAAACCAGAACGTTTCTAATCTGACAAAGCCTGAAGCTGCTGAACTGACAGTGAATTGGACTTTTCAAGGACTCCGAAAATGTTTGGCACTTTAAAATGTGCCTCACTTTGTACTCCTTACCAGTAATGAAGCACAGAAAGTGTCCAATAGATTCGGGCTGGGTATCGCCACTGTGTCCCCAGATTCCATCCTCCATTGATTCTGAATGAACTTTCTTGAGGATTTGTCTCTTGATGCAGCAACAAGAGAGTCTTATTGGCTCTGTTTTTTTGTTTTTTTCTTTAGAAAAGACTTGTTCATCCTCGCCAGTCAGGCCTGAGCTGATCGGGATCATAGGAATATGTTACATGAATTCTATTTTCCCTTCAGCCCCCCGCTGGAAAAATCTCACTTCTCTCTGTAGCCTTGGAATGCCTGTTTTGCTTTGCATCCAGCCAGCCCCTACATCCTTTTTTCCTCTGCAGAGTTCAAAGAGGAGCTGTTTTTTTTCCTCTTTACTTCAACCTCGCATGGACCATTAGTCTATTGAAAGAATGTTGTGTTGTGTTGCAGCATCCCTGGCAAGTAAAAGTTCAAATCAATCATGTTTGCTCACTGAAATTGCTGGGCTGAGATTTGGAAGGATTGGTACATTTAATACTTGGGATTGCGCCAGCTTAGAGGATGACCTAATCAGCTGTTTGCCGTCAAGGTCGCTGTGCGGTCCTGTCAGAGTGGCCGGCGCTTTCTAAAGATGTGTAGCAACCAGAGGACAACGGCTAAATCACGCTCGCAGTTCATGAACCGCACAGCAGTAGACTCTGACAGCTTGAGCTGCACTGTTTGCATCCCATGCCCTGAGCCAATGCATGTGCTCAGGATTATTAGCACTAGACTTAATTAAAGAGAATTTATTATTATTATTATTATTATTATTATTATTATTATTATTA
>JAOWBC010000710.1:4175551-4187777 GCA_028566105.1 Hypoplectrus providencianus
ACTCCATACAGAAGTGCCCGGCCGCCCGGGATTCGAACTCGCGACCCTCGGCACCAAGCACTCTTGCTGTAAGGCATAAATGCTAACCACTGCACCACCGTGGGGCCCTATTGTCTCCAATTAATACAAAATTGTATTATTCCAGTCATATGGGACATATATTCAATGTGAAACTGTATTAAGATAACAGATCTTACTGATCTTATTTTCCCTCCACCAGGGGCGCACAATATGTCGATCGCGTTCTACTTGTTGAAAGCTAGTGTGGGTTGATCGCCTGATGTGACAGTCAGAATCCAGATGTGCATATATATAAATGTATAGCGCCACAAGGTGGAGGTGCCTCCATCTGTTTCATTTGAGTGCAAACAGAGACGCTGTATGTTCTCCCATTGCTCTTCTGCTCCGTGAACGTTCCACGAACGAAGACATCTCTCAGTAACGCCGTCGGTAAGAACACGCTGTCCACTTCTTCCTTCTCATGATTGATTGGAGTCGTAGTGCCGTGCTGACTGGGCTTTGTATCGTCAATGTTGTTATGTTATGGTGTAAATGTGCTGTGTGGAAATCACCACTTATGTGTCCGAAGACTCAACAAGTTAGCTTGCTAGCCAGAGCCGCTGCTAGCGGTTAACGCTGCCAGCCTCTCCACCCACACCGAACATAAAGTTACAATGGCATTTAAAAAAAACAGACGTCAGCTCAGATCATCCATCCTCCATAAAATCCGACACTTGATGTTTGACAGACAGAGCAGCCAATCACCAGACAGCTGACGTTTAGAGTCACTGCACACGCGCATACACCGATGCTAAGCGCTGCAAAACTCACGCAGGCTTGCTCGTTGCCCAGTTAGGAAGTTTGCTTGAGGCTGGCTATCAACAACTACTGTCCGGACTTTGCATCCCTGACTGAGTCACTTCAGGGGAAATAATAAGAGTAAAGTAGTAACAATAAATATTAAAAGTTTTCTTGCAAAATATGGGTTAATGCAGTTATTCAAGGTACACCACCTTCCATTACACATACAGTATTGTCAATGTATTTATAAATAGATATGTCTTTCATTTTTCATAGTTAGTAGTTAATTTTTTCTTAGTCATTAGATAAATAGCTTGCATGCTAAAAGGAGTTAATCCTATGCAAACACTAACAGAAAGATATCTGACAGATGATTTCTTTAAGAATATTTAAAATTTACAGTAATTATCTGGTTTTATAATTATATTTCGGATAACAGTGTTGAGCAACTTTTGCTGCCAGACTTTTTTTTTTACCTGGCCCCCTATGTAGAAAAAAAAAAAACATCAAAAACTTAAAAAATAATAAATATATGGAAGATCACTTTTTTTAACAGTGTGACTTCTGGATTTGGATGCATTTGGTCTTTATTGGTTTTCCCGCTGCGTCCCTACTCTTGGAATCAGGGTTGTAGATTGACTGAAGGCCTGGCTCCTTTCAGAGAAGACATTAACAGTCTGTGCAGTTCCTCCTTGCTCTGGCCACAGTTTGAATAGGAAGATAGGGCAGATTCACTGTAAACTGTGGATTGGGGAATCATTCATTAATATTAGAAGCAGGTACTGTAGCGAGCCATCTCTTCTCTTTATGTGATACATCTTTCTCCTGTCACCTTATATGAACTGCTACTTGACCACACGAAAGTGTTTCATCTGAAATGACCAAGACAAGAAACACTTGAACAGATTTGCAGTCCGACCCAGGATTACATTAGATACAGTGTACAGTTGGTGGAGACGCTATGATGGATGCTGCAGATAGCCAGTATGTGGTCAGCCATACAGATTAGATTATTTAACAGCTGATATGGGTCAAAAATGTAACCTTTATTCTTTTATCAGGGAATGCAAATGAAATTCTAAACCTCCACACATGCATGTTTCCACAGTACAACGTGTTGTGAACAGAAGGTCAAACATCCTAACACACAAAAAGTTGTTTTTTGAAAGGTTCTTTGTGTCACAGCGCAGTGATTGAGCAGGAAATGCTTCTCATATCAGCAGTGGCTCTGCCAGCTATTCTTCTCCTGCATGTTCCAGTGTGAGTCAGTCTCTGCTATCTTAAAGATAGACCCTGTGAACCTGATGGAACTAATTACATGACTGGCAGGCAGGATGAGAAATCAAATATAGGCGAGTGGAGTTCTTTTGTTGGAGCTGGCATGAGAACAACTCACCGTGCAGCTCTGACCAGAAAGCATTCTTATTTTTGTTTCACTTCCTTTTTTTATCTGCTGAATTAAACAGAACTATATGTTAAAACAGGATTTTCTATGTTTTTTTTTATCCTTTTCCTTCGGTCTACAATGTTCCCCATGCCATGTTGGTACCTATGTGACCTGATTTTTTTCTTTTCAATTTACTGGATCAACATTTATAACACTAAAATTTCTTATATATACATATACATTTATTTTTACATTTTGCATGCTTTATTTCGAAAGTGTTAGAGACAGAGAAGAAAGGGGAGAAAAAAAGGTAGCAAAGGATTGAGACTCAAACCCAGGTCACTACAATAAGGACCCAGTCCTAGTGGTATGTGCTCACCAGGACGCCTTGAGACATCTTTTATATCAGAGTACTGTGTTACATCTAAGAATTAAATTTTACTCCCCACACCTGGAAACTAGGATGTCTTTCAGGCAGACTCAAAGGAGCTAAAGAAGTTCAAAAGCATTTGTAAATGAATGTTCGATTGAGCCTGTACAGAGGTTTAGTGCTTCCAAACTGGATTCAATTTCTCAAAAAAATTAAATGATATTAGAATTAGAACTGGGTCTAAAGATTGATAATGTAATGGCGTTAGTGAGTGGTTGGTAACAGGGCTTCCTGTTGTTCAGTGAACATGCTCTGCCTTCTAATTTAGTCATTTAGCTGAGAGTGTGAGGAAATTCTGCCTTTTCTTTAATTAGACAGGCATCAACGGTGTCCTAATCTTATTCCTGGTGAGTAATCTTTCAAAAGGGCATTGTATTGGGGTTGTTGCTTTGTCAGAGCACAGTAATGCTGTCCTTTCACTTCAATCCTGAATGTGGCTCTTAACTTTCACAAAAACACCTTTACCTTTTTTTTTTTTTTCCATTTGATACTATGAATGTGTTCACTTACATGTGTCAATGTTTCCAACTGAAAACCACAGACTGAATTTCTATTTTCTCAGAATACTCAATGTATACACATCGCATATTCTTTTGACAAGTGTACACACACTGTACAATAAAACTCAGCTCTTGTGTGAAAATGATATTCCCCGGTTAACACTTGTTAGTCTACATGCTCCGCGATGCCTTCAAGGTTATTCTTTGAAATTGGCACGAGTCCAAACACTTCAGCGTTCCTCTCCGTGTCGCAAACTTTTGATGGATGATGCTACTCCTCGCGAGGGGTTGTGGCTGTCTACCCCCTGAGGCGGGGATAACTGATGGGCAGTGGGCGCTTCCACTCAATATTTGCTGCCCTTGATTAGTATGTCTATTGATTCTATATCAGTGATTATGTAAAAGATGTACACCCATAATTCATACTGATGAACGGGCTGTACATTCAATATTGGAATTACAGCGTGGGCCTTTTACATGGGGAGAGGTCCGCGCTATGTAAGTGGTGTCGTCGTTTCCACTGTGCTATTACATGACTAGAGATGTCATAAAGGGCCAGCTCTCAAGAAAAACGTTCTTGGATAAGCAGCTTGCTCTAAAACATATCCTGTTTTGCGTGGGCGCTTATATCCACTCACTTATATAGTGTCTCCACAGTGTCAGACACGCTGATATTTTGCTAAGCATATAGGGGTGAGAACTCCTGGTGTCACCAGAGTATGTTTTAAAGCCTGGAGGGAAACATGAATACCTCATTTAAATGCAAATAAATCCTCCAGACTCCGCTCAGCTGTTGTGATAATGTGAAGTGAGTATATTGACTTAGTTAATGAGGTGTAAATAGCTAATGGGCGTATTCTGGCTTTTACTTTTTATCTCTAGTACACTATCAAGATATCACTCTGGAGGACCCCCTATAAGTTGGCATAACATATAGATTTACTGTTGCGCTCTTCTGAAGATATGAAGCCACTCAGATACCTACAAATACAGAGGAACCGCTTTTGAGCCAGACTAAGATGCTAAAGAAACAAAGAGCATGCCCATCTGAGGGAAAAAACTGTTCCCACATATGCAACCATGGGCTGAAAATAACAAAATGCCTGTTTCTAGCTAAAACTGTGAGGTTTAAGGATATCATTTGATTATTTTGGAAGTCTATGTCTATCAGAAGGGAAAATTATCTATTAGCATGCTACCATTAGCTTTGTGTTTGCAAGCTAAAGCACTGAGCTTTCTGAATTATTCTCATTTGACTGCAACACTTAAGCTTAACCTACAGAAACGTATTTAGCGTTAAGCTAACTTTAGATGTATGGGTTATGGGACAAAACGCACTGAGCATATAAGCTAACGTTGATTTTCAGGATAACAGCGTTAGCATTGTATCCACTATATTGACGTTTGTTGTCTAAAAAGTTTTTTTTGTTTGTTTTACAGTTTGTTGGAGTTGGAAAAACGTAGTTATGGGTCCTTTCAAATTATGGTGGAGCATTTCACCACACAACAGCTTTTAGACATTTTTCTGTTGTTTGCTAACAGATGGAATTGTCAAGGAGGCTCCTTCAGTCAATACAACATCAATGGAGAGACATTGATTGCTTTCTCCTCCGGTAGGGGCTGGGCTTAAGTGTGCTCTGTCTCTAGTGTAAAAAACACTCAGCAGCATCTTTATTTGCTTTAATTTTTTTTTTTTCTTTTAATGAGAGATTTTTCATTCTGTAGTTTCCCAGCAGTGTTCTTTGTGTATTCAAATCTGTACAGTAACATTATGGTCAAGAGTTTTCAGGTCAAAATGGTATTTTCCCAAGGCCTTCTAAAAACTTTCTCCACATCACCTGATGTAGTTTTTGAATGATGACTTAGCTAAATATATCCTTATCCATAGTCAGTGTGTTTTACCTATGGCGCCAACGGTTGGTAAATCCTTTGTAGAATAATTAGAGTACCGCACAGAGGCTAAGCAACATACTGCTGGATGCCACATAAGGTCTGATCTATGAACAAAGGTCAAACAATAACCACACAAAGCAACACTTTGAGGCATCAGTAGACCAACACCTCCTTTTTTCTGCTCAGAAAAATAGCAGATTTTCCAAAGCAGTCTGGTGGCTTTGAAAAGAGTGATAGTAACTGCTGAAGATTGGAGCAAAACATATTGTAGCCACTATGAAAAATACCAATTCAAAGAGTCAATGTAGGTTTAAGTCTGTATAAAGATTTTTTTTTTCCCTCTACCAGACTCCAGTGACAAAGTGACAGCAATTTCTGTAAAACATGAATCTGTTTATCAGTTTATCTAAAGCTGTGGTTTAAGTTTGGTTAGACTTCCGGAAACAATGCAATAATAACCCTAACCATGTCATCAGAGTTATGGAGGTAAAAAGCCTGTGCACCAAACTCATGAAAATGAAAGAGAATGCCCATTTATTAGGTTTTATATTTGTTTATAAGTTAATAAAATGCACAATTAATTATAGCTTGTATTTATTTAAAAACAGTAATTAATTAAGGACCATAAAAGTGAGTATCTAGGAAACGTGCAATATTCTAAATAGCATAATTTTATGATTAACATTTTCATCAATGCACACTGTAACTGTAACCTGATCAATAAATATATAATACAGATGCCAAAGGGAAATTAGAAGAGACATAAAGGTAGATGCACACTCACAATGACAGCCAGGCATGGACTTTGTTTTGCGTCATTAGTAGATGACACAGTACCAAGGTAATAAATAAAAAAATCATATTTTTACAGTCTATGATCAGAACACATTACACACATGATCATCCTCTGTCCATCACTCTGTATGCAATGTTGGTGACTCTTGTCCTTCGTACAGTGGAACTAAGATGCCATCACTGACTCATGTTAGATTTCCTGCGATGATCAAAGTAACAAGTAACAAGCTCATTTAAATTAAATTCATTTTAATTGCAATATTTTCTTTAATATATATATGTTTGTAGTTACCAACAAAAGTAGTTAAATTACAGTGAGAGCATATTAAGTTACTAAGTAAAGAAAAAAGACAAAAGTAATGAGTCACTCCTACCACTGACATTAATGTTCAGGGCAGGGAAGGCCTTCTTTATTCTCATCAGATTTAGACACAATTGTATGTAAACAAGTTGATAAAAAAAAAAAAAAAATACTCCTCATGTCAGCCTCAGTTGCCATTCTGAGCTGGATACATTGTACAACATCTCTCACTTGTGGAAAAGAACCAGAGAAATGTCAGCAGATAACATAAACGCGGCTATACGCTGTTTGTTTCTCAACTGTCATACAAGAGAGTAAAAGTCTGCGTATATCTGCTCCTGCTGAATTGATTGAATTACATTCTTTTTTTTTTTTTTCCTTTTATCTACATCCGTATCTGGCAACAACTCCAGCTCTATAATAAAAGCTTTCTATACTTAGTGCGTGACACAGAAATCATTTGGTAAGGTACAATGGAATATGTTTATTCCAATGCACTTGACAGAATTGATCACTGTTGTCAGCCATTGATTAAAAATGCTTTTGTGAAAGAATTGATGGTTGGCCAAGATTTTATGTTTTCATGTGTGCAAACTCAGCATGCCACAGATTATACTCATAAACGAGGGATGAAAGAAGTGTTTTGAATTTGACTGAAGTGAAAAATTTGTTGTTTGGCACATAACTTGCTCAAATAATTTAAAATTGAACTGAAGCAGTTATCTACTGCTGTATGAAAAGTGAAAACACCACAATTATCTTCAGCCGCCATTTACAACTTGCCAAAACTAGTGCAGGGACCTGCAATATGACCTACCTTTACAAAGGATATGATCAAAACATAAAACAAATTAGAATTATAATTTATAGAGAGGTGCTAATTCAACTGTATGATCAGTTTGGAGGTTTGTACTGCTGTGAATTGTATTTTAATTCTTGGATTCCTTCATAATATTTCTCCACCTTATTCTTTCAATGTTGGTTGCTCAAATATCCATTATACATTAGCACCAAAAACACAAACCCCATGATGGCCATGAAGTTGTATCAACACCTTTCTTAAACTGATTTAATAGAGACATTACCTTCATTGATTTAAATTATATTCAGGAACAAACAGAGTTGGTTCACACACATATCTATATCACCAACAGGGGACTATGATTCTACACCAAGTGGGGACATTTGTTTCATTTCATTTTAAAACAACATACATACAAAAAAAGAAAATTTACTTTTAAAGACTTAACGTAACGAGGAGCTTACATTATTGAAAATGTATTATTATTATTATTATTATTATTATTTTTTTTTTTTTTTTTTTTTTTTTCCTTGGATGAGGACTGCAGTGGAACTGACTGCAACCACTGTTACACATCAATCTTTATTTGTTCCTTTTCAACTTCAATGTAATTTCTCAACATTTAAAAAATGGTGTATATAATATAATTACATTGAAAACAAGCAGGGCCACTTCAACTTGAAATAAATGTTTTACCTGCAAATAGGAATTAACTTGGCTGCACACAAACACATACACACACACACACACACACACACACACACACACACACACACACACACACACACACACACACACTCATTACCTAGCTTCCAGTTGCAGACAGGCTCACAGGTTATAATGAATCTCATAGTCATGGTTGGACGGCTTGTTGAAGTATGATAAGTCGAGCTGGCATTTCGAAAGCTCACATGTCTGAGATGTGATCATCAGCCTAATCTGGATCATTGTTTGTAATGCCAACCCAGGTTTGCAATAATTAATGCTAATGGATCTAGATGGGGCATCGCGTTTACTTGTTCTGAGGCTATTAATCATTGTTAGTCGCTTCCCTTTTTGAAAATTACACTGGAGCTGTTGTGTAAGCTTGGTGCAGAACATTTTTTAATGAAAATTTGAAAGGAGTTATATTCTCTGCTGTTCCTTTATGTGACAAATTTAATGGATATGTTATTGGAGATGTCCCTCGCAGGCAAACCGTGTGCTTTCATGCTTTCTTTTGAACTCAAAGCGAACATGTGCACAGCTGTGCGCGCTCGGAAAAAGCGTGCCTTTGGTGAAACCCCCGATGATGTCCGCCCTGCATCTGAAGGCACGGGCTGTAGCATGTTGTAAATTATGCTTTGCACCGCTCTCCTTGAGCCCTTTTTTCACAACAATGCTTCTTTTGCTCTTTTTTTTTCCTGCTGTTGAGAGTGGATGGGCGGGGATGTGGGGGTTGTTGGATTTTCCCAGTGTTGCAGCATGCTTTCAGCACGGGCGAGGCCACATCTTTGGATCTGGACAGGGACAATCAGGGGCTTTAGTGAGACATCGCCACTTCACAAATCACAACAGCTTTGATCTCAGCCAAAATAATGCCAAAAAGACTTTTTTGGAATAAATTCAGTACCTCAGATGTCTCTTGCGCTTGTCCACTTTGTTCTGCAGCTCGTATTTTGGGGAGGCTTGTGTGCTTTTATCTAACCTTCTATCGCGCCTTCAGATGAAAGTAAGTGGTGGGGCTACTCAAAAAAAAAAGCCTCTGTTGCCATTTTGGAGTGGCCAGATTGTTTTGACAAGACTCAAAAAACGGTATTTTTTCCATCAATTCAGCCGTGTTTGGATAAGACGAGACTGTCTTCCTATTTGTAGCCTCTTACTGTACTTTCATGAGTGGAAAAGCATTGATGCACAGCCAAAATAATTCCTGTATCTAAAGGTGCAGAAGGTGAAGAAAAAGCAGAGATCAAAGCTCTCATCAGTGATCTCTGATGAGCAACACCAACCAGAGATAAAGCCAGCCGACAACAGGGAAGTCAATTAGCCCTGCTACATTAATCACCTTTGAGTGACAGTTAAGAGATAACCAGACAGCCAGCGTTCCTTGAAAAGACTACTGAAAGTAGCAATTTGTGAAATATGACAAGCTATAAAAATAAATGGCCTAATTTAAACACAGAGGCCAGATTGAACGCTACACACGTCATAAACCTCCAGGAAAGCATTTTAAATTCACATCTTCAGACATCTTTGCTCTGTCTTTCCTTTCGTAGCACTTTTATGAGTCGGTCACCACCCTGCCAGTGCTGGGCGACTTTGTCACGGCACCGAAAAAATAATTTGGAAGGACAGTGATTCGCAGAGTAAAAATGACTGCCGACAGCGAATTTGTCATCCCATCTATGGACTGCACTCAGATGCTCAGTTATTCTGCTGCGTGCTGTTTTTCCAGCAAGGAGCAGGGACAAACAAATTCATAAATCAGATGAGTGGATTTACATGTTATGAGCTATTTAATCCTGCACTTCTTTTTCTCGCTTCCCCACTGTGTAAATAATTCACACTTGAGATGCTGGACACAGAAAGCAGATCCACAAGTTGAGTTACTTAGTGCAGGAGATGTAGCGAAGGCATTGTGGGCCTGGACACTTATTTATTCTTCAGACTGGAACCTTTGAAGGACAAATTATGGAGCTTTTCAACACTCTGTCACACTGTGTAGCACTTTGTAGTACTGATGGTTTATCATCAAATACAAGAGATATGACTGTGAAGTAGCCATTTTATAAAAGAAATTACCACTGTATGCCTGTGGTGTCGTTCAGCTGGCACCTGAGAACAAACTATGTCGTCTTGTGAGCAGTCAATTACAGTGTATATACATTATCCGGGATTAGGCATTGGGGAAACATAGATAGAAAATTTTGCTCTGGAAAAAAAATAAAAAATAAAATAAAAATAAGTGTTGGATATTTGGAGGAAATTGTTTCTCCCTCAGTTTACATTAAAGGCCTCAAGGACAGCGGGTAAAGGAGTATTACACAGAAATGACATTATAAAAGAAAAAAAACAAATCACACTCAACACAACAATAACAAAACAGATTTACATTAAAAATATGGTTAACAATTGGGACTACAGGAGGGGCGTCACCATAGCACCTAAATGGAGCACACACTGCTGACTGGGGGTCCTTCACAGTGTGCGCTCCTTCTCCACAAACAGGCCTGAATAAAAGCCACTGAGCATGGTGGCTCAGGTTCGGCTGCAGCTGGTGGACAACTGGAGCACAAACACTCCCAGTTCCAATCAGCTCCTGGGGGCTCACACTCTGCCTCCACAACAATGCACCTCTGCCTCGCTTTGTTACACCTTCTCAGCAGTGGACTCATACAAGTGTGTTCTGACAACTTGCTTTAAATGTGAAGTAATCCGTGGTGTCCTCTGCAGAGGGCAAACAGGCTGCTCACGATGCTTCTCTCAGCTCCTGTAGCAGACTGAGCTGAGGTGCAAACACCCCAGGGGCACAGGGAGGAAAACAAAAGCTGATTTTTTTTTTTTTTTTTTTTTTTTTACTCGCCACTACTCTTGCAATAAATCCAGAGATCGCACCAAGACTGGAAGGACATTAAAGATGATCAATGAACTGAAGCACGGTCAACAATTGGTGGTCCTCCTCCTCATTTTAAAAGTGACATAAATGAAAGTCTCCAAACAGCTTAAACACAACTTGTCTTTTTTTTATCCCTGAGGTAGAAAAACATCAAAATGACCCTAGTGTGCCAAATCTGCCATTAATCTTTAGAAAAAATATCAGGAGTTGTGTTCTTAATAGGGCTTAAAAGTCTCAAATCGCTATTAGTTAAAGTGTGCTCGTGGGTTAACAGGAGATTTATGTTTAAAGAAATAATTAAAGGCTGCTTCTTAATTGACTTGTCCTGCAGCCAATATGACATATATTAACTGACCTTATAGTCCTCTTCATAAATCAGTGAGCCCAATAATTTTACATTTAGATCACTTGGAGCTGAACTAATCAGTAATCTCATTTTAAAGTGGATTGGTTGCAGTTTTCACAGCCAACGTCTGCAGAAGAGAGCGCTCGTGTCCGCTCCGCTGCTCGCACTGACTAGAGAATATGCTGCATATTATAAGGCAAGGTTAATTAAGGTTAATTAATCCAATTAGGAGAATATGTATGGATAAATCTGAGACCCGCTTGTCTTGATATATTAATCTACCGTGGTCGGTCCTTTTGTTTTAAGCACATTATGAATGCACTTTGACCTCATTAGCAGTGCTATAAATGTTGAAGCTAAAAACACTGAATAAAGCAGAATAATCAAATATTAAATCAAACAAAAAAATATATATATTGTTTAGTGTGATTGAACAAGGCAAGTAAGCAGAATTGATTGTTTCTGGGCTATTTGCAGCTATGCTAATTTAATAATGCCATGCCATGTGACAGCTAATTGTACAATTTGATTCTTGCTGTTTTCCTTTCACATATCTGCACATAATTATATTAAAGCTTAACAACTGTTCCCCGATTAAAATAGTTCCATTTGTTGTATATCACTGCAGAAGGAAGCGTCCATGTGATGTGTGGATTACATTTCCTGGCAGGATGTTCACCATTAGTGCAGCGAGGTGTTGGAAGCGGTTATAACCTGCTATTGTTTCCATCAATTGTCAAATGAAAATGTGTCCAGTTTAACAGGACGACTGGTGTCAGAGCCATACCGGGAATAGCTTTGTAATGTTCAGTGGTGGTGGGCGTGATGAATGAAAGGTAACCTGATTACCACCAGAGCTATTAAAATCCCTCATGTGTGACCCGCCATAGCAACCCTCTCCGCTTAGCAGCAGGGCTGCACATTGCTGTTTGGCTCATATTAGTGGGTGTGTGTCACTATTGATTTGAACTGTTTTATTTTTTCATAATGCATTCAGCTCATGCAAGGCCTCCATTCATTATTTGGGATATACAATTACTGGAGCAGGGTGCAGTAATAGTCCTGATTCTTTTCATTTTCCCCCTCTCTCAGCTGTGTCCATCCCACAATGCACTTATTGGCAAGTAAAGCTGTTCGGTGTTGTCAACATGCATCGATGAATATGACTTCTAAAAGCAGGAAAGACATTAAACCACACAAATCATATTCAAATTAAAAAAGGGAGGACGCACTCCTTGGGTTTATGGAAACAAATGAGGTGCTCCTGATGAGAGGGAAGTCTCACGTCTGCCTGCAGTCTGTGTGTGTGACATGACCTACTGCCACTAAACACACCTGCAGCTACAAATAAAAGGAAAATATAATATAATATAATA
>JAOWBC010000710.1:4192288-4210413 GCA_028566105.1 Hypoplectrus providencianus
GGGGTGGACATCGTGCCTGGTAGGCCCTACAAGTCCTCAAACCGTGGTCAGAATATGAACAGCTACTCTGCTGATTTACTCTCTTTACAAGATTACTGTGGGGAAATCAGTTATCTCATATCCATAAAAAAATACTAAGACAGCCAGCATTCACTTTGTTTAACATAGCATAAATACTGAAGAATTATGAATTGGGTGTGCCATGTGGCCGCTGTGAAGCTAAAACTAAGTTTTCTGGCAGAGTTCTTCATATTTTCTGTCTAATTGCAGCAGATGTGTCTTTTCATGGCTTCTTCTCTTCTTTTACTGGAACTGCTTAAAGCAACAGATGCTTGGATTCCATCTTCGCAATTGACAGAAACCTAACAGATATCACTGATTCATGCACGGGTCTGCTGTGGTAAAAAAACGCTGCTCGCCTGGAAGTGATTGTAATTGTTTGGGGCTTGAATTCTTTTGGGGTTTTACCTGGTGAAAGCTTGGCAAGCTCACTCACAATCTTTGCGAGTAGTTGGGCTGACATGCCTGTATTTGATTGTTCTCTATACTGTGAGCAGTTGCTTCGCTGACTCTTTTCATCTGCCAATTTGTGCTGAAGTAATCCAATTAAGGTTTGGTTTTTAAGACCAATGGGGAAATAATTCCATCATGTCAGGCATCTTCAGGCACATGAAAAGCCCCCTAAAGACACTTGTCTCCCCACTAATATACAAAGCCAATACAAGCTGTCAATTAGAAGTCCATTGTAGTGAGTTACATCTCTCAGCTGTAATAGAAGCTACTCTCAGCGTGTCATTCAGCTGGATGAAGTAACTAGTCACTTGGTTGTTATCATGGTCTATCTAGCATTAAGGAGATACAGAAAAGTGTTTCAGTGTATCTGTAATGTGCACTTACTTGTCTTGCCCCAAAGCCCTTACATCAAATGGTAAAATGTTGCTTTGAAATGTGTTTGCTTTCCAAGGCAAAGCCATTTATCAGCCGTTTAGAATGTAATAAGATGAATAAATGGGCGTTACAGCCCGTTATAAGGGGCCGTAGGGGCCTGCTCCACCTGCTGGCAGGGTAAGAAGGTTGTTATCAGCCCATTCAGTGGCTGCTCGCAGAAAATGAAGTAGAAAATTGTATTAAATGGCAGCAGTTTCCCTACAATTGTTCTACGAAACAACTTTTTTTAGTTAGGGCAAAAAGCCTCCTAGTTAAGGTCTAAAAAGTAAAAATAAATGCATGTTTATGCTGAAAGCCAATAGCGAGCACAGGAAGTGATGCAGGTATATGAGTCATGTAAAAACCTGACTCACAGACATTAATTAACATTACTTCAAAAGACAACAATACATTTTGTTTTGGCATGGGACAGAAACCTGGTGAGTCCTTGGTTTGTTGGCCTATTAACCTTCGGACTTTACTTGCTTCCCCCTTTGTTGTGACACTTGGTGACATCACTTCCTCCTTGGTGTCATTCATAAGTACTACAGACAATAAATATTTTCGCCAAACTATACACTAGGGGTGTCCCACCATCAATTTTCAATTGGCTCGTGTCTAAATGTAAATATATAATGGTTTATGGCCCACATATAATATAAGTGCTGTATGGCCAGTTATAGTTTCTGTGTTTCTGGAAAAGCCTTTGCTGTTGGTCATCTCATTACATTAAATTCTATGTATATATTTATATTTATTTTAGGATCTTTTTCTTCAACGGGATCACAGAAAAAATACTGGCCTTTTTTATTTTTTATTTTTTATTTTTTTTATCAAACTTGGGTTGTAGGGTTGTTACATGGTCAAGGAAAAATCTAATAATTGCTCTAAAAATGGATCTGTATCTGTAAGATTCAAGAGGGCAGAGCCTCGGTGGGTCTGACTTCTAAAGTGCTCTTCCTCTGCAGGGTATGGTGGTAATACTATTATATTCTTCTGTTTTGTTCAAATTTAATCAAATTTTCTAAATGAACAGTAAAGTAATTTTTTTTATGCCAACATGAATAACCTTTTTGTAAAAAATAAAATGAAAAACTACAAAGGGAGAGCTGTGATGTCAGCTTTTATTTTGCATTTGGTTCATTATACCACTATTAGAGCATTAGAAATTCAGTGCTTTTCACATCTAGTGAGTGGCCCAGTCCTTCGCACACTTTTCTGTATGTGGCCCTCAGGAAAAAAAAAAGTTTGGACACCCCTGCTATACACCCTAATATAGCAGCTTATTAAATGGGCTGATAAGGACCTACTGGCCTTCCAGCAGGTGGAAGAGGCCCTCGCCCATACATAAGGGATGATAACTGCTGATAACATTGGGTGCATTTAATAAGACTGGCATGAAGTTCGTCCCTCCCCAAATCCACCATGAAGCCTTTGCCTGTGAGCGCACGCTGTATATCAGCACACACAATGTATTCAGCTCCACTTACATTCATCCATTCACTCACCAGGGAGAATGAAATACAAAACAACAGACACCAAATCAAGATTCAATAGGCTTCCCCACACATCCTGGCCAGGCTGTTGGCACGAAACACACACACGCACACACAAGTACACGATGAGCCAAGCTGCTGGTCGGAGCATCAGAGTATCCAAACTGGCAAGAATGAAAAGCAATCAATCTGCAGGCAAAGACCTAAGTGGTTTGCCAGTACTGGTTTTCTTTGTTGACCCGATACGTTGTTTTCTGTTACATCTCAAATGGCACTTGCCTCTGATCATAGCAGGGAATACTGCTGCTAAACTGGCAATGTAGATTTGTTTCCATCACATCATGCTGAAACAAAAGTGATTGCCTCCTAGGTTAGGTTATCTGTTGACCATTGAGTTGTGTAATCAGTCAGCAAATTGAAAATCCACTTACTGTGTTGGATTAATGTAAATTGAATTGGCAGTGACAGAAATGAGTGGGATGAATGTATCGAGTAAAATTGTGGCTTCCTAAACTAAAAGTTATTCCTGATAGCTCTCCCTTTGTGCTTGAAAATATAATTGATTTGTTACAAATAAATCATCAATGCTATGTCATCATAATTTGTTTTAGGGACCACATATAGTGCGTGTGCCAGGTGTTATTATTATTATTATTATTATTATTATTATTATTATTATTATTATTATTATTATTATTGTTGTTGTTGTTGTTGTTGTTGTTGTTGTTGTTGTTATTATTCTTTATTTTTAGTGTCAAATGTTTGTAATGTAATATACGTTACATTTACATTATATTGATGAATTAAGGTAACCTAAGTTGAAATCAAGATAAACACATAACAAATTAATTCGTTATCACAACAAAATGATCTTTGTATCATAGAGATAATGGAATATTTAATTTTTCATCACAAGTAAAAAACAATCTATGTAATATGGAGATAATGACATAAGTGGCTATCAAAAGATAACAGTGCATAAAAAAATGTTTTTAAAATCTATGGATGTTCTCCACTTCCGTACTCAAACTGCACATTTTGGCAAATCTATAAGGCTTTGCTAACTGGTGCAGCTTTTTATGAAATAAATAAAAGTTAAGAGGCATGTGGAGTAGGTCACAACACTGCTGAACGCTGCTTTTATGATAAGAAAGAATTAAATATATTAGAAAGTAGTTGCAGGCTGCAATGCCTCAGTAAAAACGGTTTTCTCATGCTTTACTAGGGGCGAGAATTCAAGACAGCGCTCAGCCATCCATCTCAGTTGTTTCATTACTTTATTGCAGATCTGTTTGGCCTGTCACAAGAGAGGCTGCGGTCTGTGTTTTCACATAAACTCTGTGAAACAGGATGACTAATGAGGATATGGCCAAGAACACCACCATGATATGAGAGAATGTACCAAGGATGTGGAGAAATATCAAAATTTCCAGGCGGCCCAACAGAGAATGGAAAGTGATGGTGATGATGGAATGTAATTTCATATTCATGAAATATTTTCCTCTTGATTCTGAGGGCTATTTCACCCAGGGAGAAGAATTTCCTACCCTGGCAATTTGCAATTGATCAAAAATAACCGTAAAAAAAAATAAAAAGTTGTTTGTGTAGGTGACAGTGTCCTGATGGGTTTGCCTGCCATTACAGTGTCCAATTCATGAGCCAGATTCTCTGCTTCTGAAAAGAGGGAATTCCATGTTTCAAGTTGCATCAGGTTGCTTCAAGCAGCTATAATACAGCATAGCAACCCTGCCCCAAACCCTGAATACCAAACTGTATATGAGAAAATGAAAACTGGAGAAAGATGGTGATACATATTTCATTTCATTTCAGTTTTTATTCGTTCGGCTCATGGTAATGCACAACTGCAGAAAAAAATATTTAAAAAAAAGTGATTCACAATTAATATGCAACCATGTTTACATATTCCATGAACAAAAAGGAGAAGGGGGATGAAGCAGCTTAGTTTGCTTTAAAAGTATGAAACAATAGAAATAGAAAAAAAAGTGCCATGAACAATAATTCACTTTCATTTATTTAATAGTCCTGATTTAATCAAGATTCTATTAGTGTGTCCTCTTTAATCCATTTTCTGAATACTTTTTTGCTCATGTCCTTGTTGTGTTGTGTTCAACACATTAACTACATTATGGCAACATAAATGGACTGGATGGATTCTTCTTATAAACATAAACATACTTTGATTTGCTTTCAAAACATAATTATACTTTGGTACCATAGTGTCAAAAAAACATAAACTTAATTGAAGAAAACATATTTTATCTTACAATTTGATTATTTCATTTTTGTTGCTTTCTGCTAATGCTTAAAAAATGGTTTCACAGGCAGAGTTAAAACTAAAATTATGATATGATTAATGCCAAAAATATTGCAGAGTTAATGCCCCAAAACCAAGACTCCACCAAACTACAAGCCTGGGGCACGTAATGTGACATATACAGTTTGTGGTCGTAAATAGGCTGCAGTTTATCTAAATCTCTGCGACAAAACTACAGGAAGACCATTTACAGAATTTACTGGAAATGTCAGTGATATCAAGGAAGTTACCGAATATACCGGCGGTAAAGCCACAGTAATTAAGTAGAGGAAGAAAAAAAAATTACTTAATTCACAAACTGAGCCATGCAAGTTACAAAACTTTTGTAGACAATGTTACTTCAGAAAACAAAACAAAAAAATACAATTCACAAGCCATGTAAGTCGCATAACAAATGCTATTCACGTTAAAAGCCAATTTCTTTTGTTCACACAGAACATCGCTCTCCTGAATGAAAGTCTGCCATTTGTGCAACTTACGTAGCTTTTAATGTTACATTTAATCCGCACTGGACACAATAACATGATATTTCCAGTGTGTTACTTTCCACGGGAAGCTCAGGTGACTGAATGCTTGTTCATGACCTTTTTCCCAGTTTGTCCCTGTACCTGTGTGCCACCACTGCTCCAGACTGAGTCTCTTGTAAGACACACATATGCGGTGTGTGTGTGTGTGTGTGTGTCATCTCTTCTAACCTGCTTCAACCTTCACCATTATCCGATTGGATAAATACCACGCCGGGCGGAGAAGTTTGTCAGAACTGATGAGACATCACGCTGCTGTCCTCTTGATGTGTCTCTCCTTGGCCAAGCTCGTCCAGCATAAAGACTATTTTGTAAAGCATCATCAACCCTCAGATATTTAATGAATCTTCACTGTCTGAGAGTCAAGATCACTCATGTCCTTAAATATCAGATACATTCTTAAAATCAATAAATACACTGATTTTGTATTTCAGTTGCTGTTGTAATTTCTCCAGTTTTTTTTTGTCCGTGATAAAAGTGTAGATCAATTTGTCCTGACTCTACCTGACACCCACTCAGCACTTTATTCTTTTCATTTAAACGTCTGATTTTTGTTCAACAGCTTTTTAAGCACTTTTCTAAGTGGAATGACCTTTGCTGTTTTTATTCTATCAGGAATAACACCAGATAGATGAAAAGAAATGGGTCTGTTTTTTTCATGTACATCCTACCACGATGAGTTGACGGCTAATATTCCATAATCTTTTATTCAATGCTTGTAGTGCTCCATTGCATACTCAGATTTTGAGAAAATATTTCACGTTTTATCATGGGCAGTCATTTTCCATGACATTCCTTTGCTATGGAGGAGATGGATCTCAGTGTGGCAGCCTGACGGCCAATAACAAGACAATAACGACTGTCAGGCCACCTTCCTCCCCTCATTGAATTTTAATCAAATCCTGCATGTGGGTGGCACATTCAAGGAAACCACACATCCCTATTCAGTGCCATATGTTAGCAGACCTTCACATCGTAGCGGGACCCTCTGGCTCTGGAGGGTCTCCACCTGCCACGGGGGGCTCTCAGAGGACACATTATGCATGGCAGACAGCTGTCCTGCCCGCTGTATGCAGCGTGGGCTCGTCCATGCAGAAAGACGTGTTGGGACAGAAGATGGGAGATGGATGTAGATGGTGTGCTGCGAGTGGCGTAACACACATCTGCTGCATAACACAAAACTACCCATCATGTGGAGCACATGCTCAGTAGTGTGTGTATTCATGTCAGTTAGTCTGCATTACTGAAATGATTGTTTTCAGTACTGGAGATGTTTAAATATCATCATGACTTTAGGAAATATATACATGAATCCAAACTGTCACTGAGCGTTAAATCAGCTGCAAGTCACTTTAGGAGGCTGGATTTTGTTCAGAGCCTGAGAAGACAAAGTAAGTAAACTCGTGCTCCAGATTTAGTTTTTAATAATTTAGTTCTTGTTGGGAGTGCTTCCCAACTGCATATTACCTTTGTTTTTTCATGCACATCTGCTAAATAATATAATACATCTACACTTACTATCAAAGGCATTCTCAATAATAGCACAATAAAAATGTATAATGATAATGACACGCAAACAAGTAGGGCTGCTGCTTACAAGTATGTTGATAATCAATGAATTAGTCGATTGCAACTTTGATTATTAACAATGTTATATTTGATCTTTTTCAGGAAAATAATGAAATGTAGTTTAAGACATTTAGTTACATGTTGGGGGGTTGAGTTGTGAAAGGGCTAAACTGGATGGAAATATGATAACTTTTGAAAACCTAACATTAACATCCACATTTTGACAGCATAGATACTAGGCTGTGGGACACATACCATTATTACAAGTACTATTTAACCTCCTCTGTATAAATAAGCTCAAATTGCTTAGAGAGATGTGACTGGCCCGACTGGTCTCACCTCAAAAATTGTTTTAGAGATCTTCTTGACCATATTATGGCTTTTATTGATATTGGGACACAGAGAGTGAAGGGGCAGACAGCGAGGAAGACATGCAGGAAAGGGATCCAAGATGGATCTGAACCCTCTGTGGTGAGCTCCTGACCAGGTGTGCCACCAGGACACACCATGCAGAGTTCATATGGTGGACATCGTACTTGTGGCATAAGGGAGGTGAGGGGAAGCGGATGGGTAGATAAAAGCAGACTTTCACTCAGGAGAACGGGGTTCATGTCCCATGCGAAAACAAGAGGAAATTACTTTTTACGTCAATGCAATGGCTCACATCACCCTCCTAACTACTTCACATCCAGATTCTAAGTACAGTTGTTCACTGTGGAACCTGGGTATTTTAACGCTAAAACAGGTTATTAATTTCCCTTAAACTAGGTCAGTGGTTTTGTAGCATAAATTCAGAGAAACTGAAAAAAAAAAAAAAAAAACGTAAACCATATGTACAGTTGTGCTGTTTATATACCCTGGCAGAATCTGTGATTATTTGACCATTTTTCAGAGAATATGAATGATAACACAAAAACTCTTTTTTCCACTCACGCTTACTGGTTAAATATCCAACAAATGGCTTCACCCAACCACTGACCATGAATGGAAAAAAAGTTTGTGTTATCATTTGTATTCTCTGAAAAAAGGCCAAGAAAGCAAAAATTCTGCCGGGGTTTGTAAACTTTTAAACACAGCTGTATGTGTATAGCGATGTGTGTGCTATTTCTAGAACACTCCGCTGTAGCGTGAGCCACAGAAGGCTCATTTTGACCAGCACTCATATATGTCATTATGGGCGCTATTGACCGACAGTCTGTGCTGTCATTCAGGTTGGATATCTTGTTGGACTGACAAAGCAGCAACTTCCAGAGCTGAAAAGTGAAATCAATACAGATACACCAAAAACTGCAGTTCCTTGAATGAGACTGGCTCCAAAAGCGAGTCAAGTTTAAAAAGATGTTTACAGCCTGGTACAATAATGCTTTTGGTCTCGCTTATTTTTCCTTTCACTGAAACTGTACAGGGAGTGAACTCATCATTAGCAGTTAGCTGGTAGTCCCTCCAGCACTAAATATTTTCTGAAGGTAGCTGTGCCACTTTCTGGTACGGCCGGGCCTTTTTCAGCCTTTTCCTCTTTTTGAGGCTTGAAAATGGTCCAAATGCTCATGTAAACATTGAACATTAAAAGATCAATCCAGAACAGGGTCCTACTGATGCCTTCAAGTGTGTTCCAGTCAATTTGAGCAAATTGCAGACATGTTCATCAACACAAAGGTGTTTTTTTTGTTACTTTTTGATTCTTGAACACAATGTGGAAATAAAAATAAAAAAAAAGGAAGCCAAAATCAATCACAGGTTTTAAAAAAGAGAACAAGGCAACATTGATTTCCCTTGCTGCTGCCTAGAAACAGTATTCAAATTACGTAAACCAATTGAATATCCTGCAAATTGTGACTTTAGTGATCATTTTTGAAGTAAGTGTGAAAAGAAGCCTTACACACACCATGAGGACGGACATGTTTACTCCAGTGCTGTTTGCTCATGATACTGTACATGACTCATATTAAGTTGCTTTTTCTCCCATCAGGGATTATTCTGCCCTTAATCTGATTAACGGACGACACATTTCACAATCTCCATGAGTAATCTCCTTTCACAATCCCACACTCAGTCATATTTGGCCCTCTTCATCTGTCTGGGGACTGCGGCTCTCTGGAATTATACCGCATGTCACTGTCACACCATCCGTGCCGAACTCACACAGCCTTTTCTCCAAACACGTACAGTTTTGACATAATGTGACTCAGTTACCTTACAGTGGAGAGAAACTTCAGTGACAAGCAGCCAACAACATGACAGCAGCATGAAATGGGATATAGTGTATTTTCAGTGCAGTGACACTCTTACTTGATTGGAGTTTCTAATCACGTATGAAAAGGTCACCGAGGAGTCTGAGCGTAGACCGCGCACATTTCCCAGAAGACATGTGTGAGTGACATGCTTCCTAAATCTCTTTCTAAGCTCCTTAAAGTTCACAGTACACGTAGCTGTTGTTATTGTGAAGTGTGTGTGTGTGTGTGTGTGTGTGGGTGAGAGGTTGCGGAGCTGTAGGTCCGCATGTATACATTTGATGTGTGTGGAGAAAAACTAAATCCAGTCGTTACTTTTTCTTTATGGTTGAAAAGTGTGCGAGCACCTCCATCCTCCTCTGCAGAGCTGCAGTCACACGCCATGTCCTCAGGCTCCCCGGTGCCGCTACATAAACACAAATCCCTTCGGTGCCCGTGGGGATTTCATCCCAGAAGAAATGCGCTGTCACCTGCTGTGCAAGGGGAAAATAACAATTGTCGAAAACATGACAGCTCCGTCCACAGCACCTAGCTTGCTTAGCGGAGCACTGGACCACATTTTTAAGTTGAATCCATAACACCTCATAGCTGGCTAACCTGTAGAGCCGTATTACTGCATCTACTGGTGCAAAGAGTTCAGCCCAGTTAGTGGGATTGTTTACTTCTCACTGACTGGCTGAGATTTGCACTGAAGAAAGATTGTGGATGCTTGGCTTCCTGGTTTAAGGCGTCCAAATATAGAATGGTACAGTGGTTTGGTATTTGCATTTAAAATATGTTTTTTTTTTGTTTGTTTTTTTTCCATCAGCATTACTGATCAATTGTGATTTAACAGTCATAATTAATACATGTACCTGGTAAATGTTGCAGAAATCCTCTGCTGGAATACAAAGGAGACAGTGTGGGTCAGTTTCTGCAATCAACGATGATATTATTATTATTTTATATGATGATTTCTTGAGTAATGGATGTGTAAAAGGAAAAAAAAAAGTAATCATATAACCAAGGCATGGAAGGGTAAGCTTTAGCTTTTAAGACCATGGGTACCAACAGTCCCTGTTGCCATGGACTTTTATTGTGAAACGTGTGGCTTCATGCCCCACTCAGGAGCTTTCATAGTAATGAACAGGGCGCCGCCTCTATCCAGATTTCTTTTTTAGCCATGAGCATGACACACTTGAATTTCTGTAGTTAAGTTGGATTGTGGGAAATGTAGGCACCAAGTTTGGACAAAGAAAATGTTGTAGAAAGATATAACATTACTGTTTCCTGTATGAATTTCAAACCATTTTAAACCAGCGGAGCACTGCTTATAACGCTGGATATGTGTGGAGATGTTTGTTATGACCTTGTTGAAACAAAACAATCCGGTTATTTGCTTGACCTGCAGCAGAACAGAACAGTCGCTGTATCTGTGTAAATGTCTCATGAGTACAAAGCCACTGAGGATATTTGTTGTCCCATACATCCCAGCGCGCTCAGTCTCACCTGTTGAAAGAATGATGCAACAAAGCCGCGCTGAAGCTGCATCAGGTAGTATGTTGCAATCTCACTGCTCTTCTTCAGGGAGCAGAGTTATAGTCACAACATTTGGATTCATTCTCAGAGGCATATGTCTCTGTTGTGATCTCTCTGATCTATTTCAAAGTAGGTTACAGTTGCCATGGAGCATCGAAGGTTAAAGTTCCAATGAAAGACACTTTTTTTTTTTTTTTTTTTAAATATAAGGCAACTTCGTATGATTTCTAAGTGATCATGTTTGCTCAAGATTCAGGGATTTATGATTTTTTTCTTATTTAATTAAAGACATGTTAGACAATCAACATGACAATATAGTTATACCAATACATCTCATAAATGACACTTGATTCACATCACACTTACAGCCTCACCTACAGCAACACATATCACAGATTAGAGAGGAATATAAGTGTGAGGATGACAAAGCTCCAATATGAATACTTGAGAATATATAAGAATAAGGCAATAAGGCCAGTCACAGCTTCAGTTATCTAATATTCCAGAGATCTAATACATAGAACATGTGTGGCATGTTGAATGCTTTTTACTGGCACTTAGATTCTTTCATTCAGTCAAACAAAAACAAAAGATTGGCCACATTCCTGTCCACTTTGAGGATGAGCAACTGGAACAATGACAATGACAGTCTCTCACACAAACCATTATAAAGTCCTTAATTCAGTGTAAATCTCTGAGTAAGAGATGAGTAGTGATTTGGTATTTCTTTTTATTATTATAATTTTTAACTTGTGTTGTATCTGTAAATTGTATTTTACAATATTATCATAATCTTAATATCTTTTTTTAAGTGCAACTAAAGTCCTTTATCTTAGACTTGTTAATTTATTGTTAATTTAACATGAACATATTTAGTTGGAATTGTTGCATCAGTGCATTTTAGTAAAGGTTTTTTTTTCAGTATGATTGATGGTGTTTCATTTTAAAGATAAAGACGTTGGTAGCAGGTCAGACGTTTTTCATTTCTACAGTGTCTTTATGAGACTGTCCTGCCACAACAAATAATCCCCTAAACCATTTACCCAAGCCATTTTAACATCACATGTTCCAGTTACTGTCAGACAGCAGCCTAGGCTGTAGGCTGTTAGATATCTGACATCAAAAAGTGAATGTACGCAAACTGTCTTTTTTTAAGCCTAACCAAGTAGTTGTGTTTCCTAATCTTAAATTAGTCTTGTTGCCCAAACTTCAACAACTCATCCCATATCATTAACCGTAATGACTTTTGCATTTAGGTTTGACTGTACTTTTATTTTCTATAAATGTCCACAGGACCTCCCCAAATGTGGATGTTACATCTCAAGGGGTTATAAAAAAAATAAAAAAAAAAGAAAGAAAAGAAAAGAAGAAAAAAAAAAAAGACCCATGCAACTTAAACAAACAACATTCTCTCTTCAGTGGGTTTGTTATTTTGGGGGCATTTTTCATGCTTTATTGGATAGCTTCTTCAGAGAGATTTCCAAGGACTCAGTCTTAGTGGTGTGTGCTCTACCTGTGTGAGCCACCAGGATGCCCTGGTAAAGTGACTTTTATCAAAAATCAGGGTTAGATATTGGCCAGCAAAAGATTTATTAGTCAATGCAGCAGAAGTTAGACTGGAGGGGACAGGTTTTGGTTTCTGCTGTGTCTCTCTAATGTGACCAATGTCTTCCAAGATCCTGCCTGCTCTTATATGAGCAGTGCAGAGACAGGAAGAAGAGCCTGAGTGCAGATCAGGCACGACGCACCCCGCCTATCCAGCTCCGAGCACAAAGGCAGTGCGGGGTGCTGCCTCCACGCGGCATCCACACACTCACTCCCCATCTGACAGGCCAATGTCAGAGCATGCCAGAAATATATGGTAATTACTATCTGCAGAGACCAAGGAAGGGGAATGGATTAACTCAACCTGCTTGCAACGCGAGCCGTATTTTCTAAACAGAGACACCTCCCAAATGCGTGTTTCTCCCAAATGTGCAGTCCAGTTCCCCTCCTGTCTGTCACTGTGGATCAGAGGCAGCAAGAGGAGCTGAGCGGCTGTCAGTTTGTGTCTTTTTCAAAGCCGAGCACATTAATGGGCTGCCAGTGTGACCCAGCCGCGCTCTTTGTACGACACGATTACTGTGTTTAGGCGCGGACCTAATGCTGCCGACCTCTATCCTCTAATGGGGAAAGACCTTTAAGGGGCACTCAAGACTGAAATCACTTGTGTGTATCTCCGCTAAGAGAAGATTTTTTTCTTGTGTGTGTGTGTGTGTATGAGTTGTCCCTGTTTGTGCTCCCACCCGAGGCTTGGAGAACACAGAGCATGTGCATCCTGTCCGCTCCTGTAAAGGAAACAGTGGAACAGAGGATTCTTGGAGCCTGGAGCAGATACGGGAGTGCTGCACTCAGTAACACAATGCAGGATGACAGTAGTTTAACTGAGTAGGGGCTTGTGGAGTTTCTCTTTCTGTTTGTTTATCTCTCTGCAAAGAGGGCAGCCTTTCAAAGAGCTCGCCGTGAATGTGCAGATTCTAATAGGACCAAATTGTGAGTTTGTTTTCTCAGTTGACTTTGGGACTTTTCTCCTGTGGAGTCTTTGACCATGTTGTTTGGCTGCACAGGCACTCCTCTCCATGTTTCTGTAAAAGAAGAAGTTCCCTCTGTACGAGATCAGCATGTGTTACCCTGTGAAACACAACCCAGCAACCCTTCCTGCTAATGAATGTAATACCACGCCACTGACGCCTCCAATCAAAGAATTATTCAGCCTGGGAAAGTAAACTGTTTTGTTGTAATTTTGTGCATTTTGCACAATTTCCACATGCCACTGCTTTGTAATTGGGTAATTAAAAGTGCATATTGTTGTCACAGTGTGCTTTTACATGTTTTATTAATACCAAATGATGAGGCAGCTGATGCTGATAATATAATATGATCCTAATGTAACAGTATAACTGCAGACGTCCTTTTGTACTGACAGATGGCTGCTTTGTTTGTCAAAAAAGGAATTTTTTGGGTTGTTCTTCTTCACAAGTATGTGTCTAAATGAATATGTATTGCTTTAAGCGGTAAGGGGCTGACCCCCCTTGGTGTTGGTGGCTGCAGCAGGAGGAAGAGAAGCAGGACAGGGCCTGTATTGTGTAGAAATTAATCACATTACAGGGAAAAAAAAAGACATGGCTGTGTATATATTTTTTTTTTACTGCTGGCTGACGTCACTGACTGTAACTGACACATGAGGCCTGCCAGTCAGAGCAGTCATTTAATGTGATTGCTCCTCTACAGCGTCTTTTCAGTTGTCATTTATTTGTTTATCCGCCTCAAATCAACTATAAGCAAAGGATGCGTTGCACATACTCGTCTTTCCATGACTCTGATGATGCCATATTTACAAAGCTGGAGAAACCTTTGCAGAAAGTGTCTCGGTTTGAACTACAACTTTGAGTGGCTGCGCATACATTCTATAATGTGTTTAGTTTAGTTCCTTCATTTTACACAACACATATTGGAAAAAAAGAACTAATGGACATGTACAAATTGAAACTTATAAATGAGAATAAGTGCATATTGGAAATCAAGGGCACTCGCCATGGAGAGCACTACTCAGGCTATGAACCAGCCATATAACGTCCTCTCTGGCCAGTGGAGAGGTCTGGAGTCTGTGATGCTAACCCACATGGTGTAGCAGGGCTCCCTTTGCTTGCTTCCAAGATATCAACGAAAAACCCATGTTACAAACGGGGGGTGCCAAGTTTTGAACGACCAAAGCATCATGGGAATTGTAGGATCTAGCATTTGTTAGGGATTGACTCATATTGTAGGAATTTAGAGTGAATATATCTCTATCTTTTGGCTAATTGTCTCTCTCTACCTCTCTCCAACTCCAACCTTACCAAACTGAAACACTGAATGAATGAACAGACACCTGCATATGAGAGGATGAGATGAGATTCAACTTTATTGTCATTATACACATACAGGTATAGGGTGTGACTTTAAATAAGCAGCTGAGCAGGACAGTGGTCTTGGAAGTTGGTCATGCTTTCAATGTTTAGTCAATTTGTAGTCCAAATCACCTATGAGTAGACTTTGGTTGCATGAAGGTACACAGTGTGTGCAGAGAGAGAGGTGGAAGGCAGTCCTGCAACCCGTCGGCTCTTGTTTCAGAGAAACATCCATTCGTAGGCGTCATCTCTCTGCTCCAACTCCATTCTTGCATCTCTAGTGGCTAATCAGAAGGTAAACCATCACTGGCACAAAGAAGAGGGAGTCTTGGCCTGAATGTCCATGATTTGGATATCAGCTGGATGCAACATAAACCACTGACATAATGGCCGTTGCATCTGGAGGCTAAATCATTAAAGACCAATAACTGGTGTGTTCCATTCAACACCAAATTCATGCATTTATTTGTTATCCTTAACAACTTATCTGAACTTGAGTTGTGGGGCTGGAGATGATCCCAGCTGAGATTGGGTGAGAGGAGGGGTTCACTATGGACAGGTCACCATCTACGTTGATATCCACGTCTATCGGAGGGCTGGCACATAGAGACACACAATCATTCAAACTCTCATTAACTCCAATGGCCAATTTAGAGTCACCAGTTAATCCGAAGCTGCATGGTTTTGGACTGTGAGAGGAAGCTGAGGACCCAGAGAGAATCCACACTGACACGGTTACAACATGTAAACTCCACACCTGCAGCTGTGTGTTGAAGAGTGTTTACCACTACCCACTGTGTCACCCACAACACCAAATGTGTGGTGATAAGTTCAAGTACTCAGAATCAAAATCAGGATTTTTAATTGTCATTCCACAGGAGTACCATGGAATTTGGTGCAGTTCCATTTAGTGCAAAGAGATTACTTTAAAACACAATATTTATCAATATTAAAAACATAACAAGTATCTATAATAACATTTGTACGTAAAATAATACTTTTGTACTTATATGTTTGCATATCAAGTATATTGTTCAACTGCTCCTTCTGTCTCTGGTGTTTTATGGTGTGCATTGATTTAATTAATGCACCAACAACAGAGAAATAGAGCATCATTGATAAAGTTAAAGTAGCATTAACAAATTAATCTTGGTTGTTTAGAAGCAGCAGTTTGTTCCATTTAGCTGAGCCATGAAAAGCAAACTAAAAACACTTAATGAGTTGAAGTCCAGCTTAATTTTGTCACATTTTTGCCTACTCTCTTTTGTCCTTGTTTTGTATTCTTTGTCCTTGAACAAGTTGGACTTATCTGTTTGTCAGTTCAGCAAAGTGCAGAAGTGGCAGCAAAAGAAAAGTCATTAATTCCTGCTAGTTTGTGTACTCATCTTTGTTGTGTGACACTCTACTGAAAATAGTAATAATTCAAAGTTTGATTTTAAAATTAAAGAAAAATTTGAAATATCTCCAGAGGTAAAAGTGAAACCATGTGAAAGCCTTACACCAGCACTTTCTCATTTTATCTCCACTCGATATTTAAAGACAGTTATGTTGCCATGAATAAAACATGTTGAGAGTATTAGCAGAATATATATAACATATATAAATATATGGAACAGGGTTTTTAAACTACCGAATTGCCTCTAAATACCCTTCCGATGAATAAATAGAGCATAGTGAAGAAAAACATTTAATTCAAACATCCTTATGATTACAAATTTACAGTTTACATTTAAACATATATATTTATTAATTTATTTTTTTACTTCAACTGCTCACTCTGTACAATAACACATACACAGTGTGTGCACCCACAGGTTCCCTGGCTGATAGAGTCTTTTCCTGCCCGGGCTGTCATGAGGGATGATAGACCTACTTTGGGATTACTGCCCACCATCTTTGTCTTCATGCTCCATCTTTGCGTTATCACAAATCAGTCTGGACGTGATCTTAACTGTGTAAGGAGACGGGCATGTTTGACTTGCATGACTTGTTCAGGTCTTTGAATATTCAGTGAGGCCTGTCCTTTGAAGCTGCTCCTAGGTCTCCTTTTGTGAGTGAAGCGCCTTTATTCATTGTGACTTATGCAAAGGGATCTTTAACCTAGAGGGAAGCCACAAAGAAGTCTACAGGGACCTGTGCAAACCTCTCTACAATAGATCATATTTTATGAATAACAATGACTTTTCTTTTCTGGACAACCTGAAACAGAGTTGTTTCAGGTTGTACTGTAAAAGAAAAGATCATTTAAGCTTTTGGTCTAAAACAAGCTAATAGTCAATTTGAGTTCACATGCTACTGTTGTCATAATACACATAATGCTGCTTTCCTGGTGCCATGGCAGATTGTTATACTGTCTCCCAGTGCAGCTGCATTTCATCTACATTTTGTCTTGGAGATGTCCTGTTTTTATGCCAGGGAGCCTTGTGTAACCCATAAAATCAATGCCCTGGATGATTTTGTGAAGACGGTTTCAGCCAGCTGTGTGAGACATCTCATTATGTTCTCACTCTCTGCGGCATTCTGCAGCTCATGTTGTGCCATGTAGTCATAAGGGTTTTAAACATAGACCGAGAGCAGGTGCAGCCATAGTCCAAAAGCACTGGAGAGGAAACAAACACAAACAACATGCCTTATCCTGCCTTCAAGTGTCGCTTGTCCCTACGGACCTCTGCTGTGCCATCGCTCTGTGTGCAGCACCACATGCGCCGCAGCCAAACCCTAAGCCTAAGCCCCAAACAGAGCTGATCGGCCGCCTCCGTTGCTTCCCGTCGAGTACAGTACCTGCTCCTAGCAGCCGGCAGGAGTTGGGGGATCACACTGTGATAAATGGCTGAGCAGCTAAAAGAGGTAAAAGGGTTCCTTCAAGACTGTTTTGTTTAATTGCCAGTCCATGAACAAGTGGTTTGAATGAGCTCAGCAGGAAAAAAGCGAATGCCTGTCAGCTTCGACTGCCTGCAAAACTGCAAAACAGCAGATTAGACAGCAACAATCAGATTTTATTAGGTGACTAACTCATGCAGGGATATAGGTCAGATAAACAAGCCAAATTCAGAAGGTTTACTGGTTCATTCAGCGACTGAAGGATGAATAGTGGCCTAAATTGATTAAAAAAAAAAAAAAAACATACGTGACAACCATATAGTATTACTCCCACATCACAAATCACATTTCTTGTTTATTGAAATTGCAGATTTGGTGATTTAAAGTGGGTTTTTAGATTTATTAAGAAACATTGTGCTGTTCAAAACCCAAAACTGTTCACATTTTGCTGAGCATTTGTTTCAATTAAAGCCCTGGTTCACACTAAATTGCGTTATTGACCAGGTTAATGGAGTCTCATCATTACTGTATTCCATCGACTGTAACACATCATTAATTATTGTTACATAGTAATTACATATCTGTAATTAATTTATTAGATCCTGAATAAGGTAAATAGATTTTTTTTTTTTTAAATGTGTTTCCTTTCAAATAACTAATGATGTAAACTGGAAGCCAAATGAAGCAGATAACTGCAGAGAGGAAAGAAAGAAAGAAAGAAAGAAAGAAAGAAAGAAAGAAAGAAAGAAAGAAAGAAAGAAAGAAAGAAAGAAAGA
>JAOWBC010000710.1:4234603-4255756 GCA_028566105.1 Hypoplectrus providencianus
TTATGGAAGTCCTTCACATGCAAAACTGATGTTAAAGGGATATGTGGAGCATCATATTTTGATGCAGAGGTTGCAAGCGAAGAGTTGGGAGTGAGAATAAAACTATAGGCCATATCTTTTCAGTACAGCGGATTTCTAGGGAGCCATGATATATATAGCTGAGTATATGTGCATTCAATTATTCAATGTCAGTCATTTAAAATATGAAAGAACCTCTACTATTTCTAGTGTTTCACTCTATTAATAGCATCGCTCAGACTGGTTCTACAATTATTGGGCTCTTTGTTGGACAGTCAGCTGACATGCTGCTGCGTTCCATCAGTGCAACTCAGATGCAGCTCTTCCATATTATAACACGCTAGTATTTTCTATTGTGATGCTTTGTATGCCTGCCCTGTGTCAAAATAGCAATGCTTTATTTCACTCTCTGCTGCTTTATTGACAATGGCCGCAGGATTAAGTGGATGTGCAATTAAAGGGAAACTACACCGTGAAACAGGATTTAGTCCGTTTAAAGAAGTGTGAGACTGCCATACAGAGGACTTACAGTTCCATACTCCAACACAGGCTCTTCCTGCTCGGGGCTTAGGTTCAATTTGGAGGTACTTGTACTTTACTTGAATATATTCATTTTCTACCACCTTTATCAGTCAGTCAGTCAATCAGTCTGTAATTTGTGTACCACCATATATGTAAAACCCTATGTACCACCATATATGTAAAAAAGTAACCCAGACTAAAAGAAAAAATTATATTAAGCTTAATTTAAGGCCAGAATAAGAATGTGAAATATTGGAAGCATTTTTGGATGAGGGGGAGAAACAGAGAATTGGCATTCAATGCATATTCAATGCACACAATGTTGGATTCAGTTTTGTCAGAACGAATGAGCTGAATAAAGTAGTATTATATAGTCGTAGCTCCATGCCAGTTATATTGCTACATTGAAGGTATATGTACATGTCATTATATGGTGAGTCTGTCAACACTGATATACTTAAGTGAAAAGTTTGGGCATTTACATATGCTAATGTGCATAATTACAAGGAATGTACCAAACAAATATAAATATTTTCAACATTTCAGAGGCAAGAGGCATCTTGCTTCATTCCATTAACAATTTAAGTTGCAAATCACTTTGTAGATTCAAATAAATAATATGAATATTGAAAATGTAATCAACAAATAAATGATGATGTACTGTTATGGAGACAAAATGTAAGTCAGTACAATGGAAATAGAAAAAAAGGGAAACCCCACTTTCTCAGTTCTGAATGCAGACCCTTTCCTTGTAATAGAGTATTTCTACACCCTGGTATTGCTACATTAACTTAAATAAAAGATCTGAGTACTTCTTCCAACAAGGTGGTTGATGTAATTCAAATGCAGTCCATTGCTCTATACCCTTTTTTTTTCCCCTTGCTTCCTGTTAATTTAAGCAAGTGGAGCAAACAGGCTGATCTCACAGCTTTTGTTCCTGCTGCTGCAGAGCCGGCGTTAAGCTTCGTTCATGTCTACTTGTAGTTCTTTCTCACTCAGGCGTGTACAGTAGATTCATCAAATATCTGTGAATTGAATTAGCAGATTTCTTTCACAGGGAGAACTGATAATCTTGTAATGAAATTATCCTTATACTGCTGATGAGCTCAAATTTGCCACATCAAAATCAATTTCATATCCCTTATTTGTCGGTTTATGCTTTCATTATTTACATCACTGCATTTGAAGAGAAGAAAAGTTTATTTTTCTTTCTATCTACAGTAGTGGATTGATATTGTTAAGATATTATAAAAGCTTGTTTACATTTTACAGCTAAGAAGTTACCATTTTTCTCACCGAAGCTTCCAGTCATTAGCAATTCTGACGATCATAACTGGAAGCAGCAATCAAAACCAAGAAGCTCACTTCCCTAAACTATTAAAGGCATTTCTTCATCTTTCTATTCTTTTACATGTTTCTGCAGCTTTATATCAAAAGAATCATCCCTGTGTTGTTGGCAAATGACATTGCCAATCATTTTCCTTCAGCATAAGGCGTACAGATGGTCCCCCCAGGTCCCTGCATGAAAAACTGCTGATTTGAGAGGAACGTCATGCTTAATTAATAGCAGCCGTAAACGGGGAGTGCTTTCCATGCACAGACTGATATACGCCACCATTTGCCTCCCTTGCCAGCAGGGATATTCGCCCCTGCACATCCAGAGCCGCAGAGCGTTATGGAAATTCACCCACAACCTGCTCAAACACAGGATTAGTTTGTGATCTTTCAGCGAGGACAGTCTCTCTTTTCATGTGACAGTACCTTAATCCCCCTGCGACTGGAGTTCAGGCCTGCTCAGACACCCCTATGGAAACGGGCTGTAATGACATTACGGGTAAGCCCGAGGAAAACATAGGAGATGAAGGGCACGGAACCTGACACGGCTGCATAGAGACGTATGAAAACCGCTCAAGGATTTAATGCGGCGGTGAAGGAGTTGAGTGAGAAGTTCGGAGAGATAAACTTATATTGGGGATTAAATGTCCAACAGATGCACTGATCCCACTGAGTTTTTAGTTCATCAGGCCCAGCCGTCCTTAAATAGATCTTCATTTTATGGCTCAGTGACGAGCAAGATTTCTCCCGCAGGCGGGCAAAAACGATAGTCCAAACAGATGAAGAGGAGGTACAGCTTGACCATGTACACACAGCACTTAGTATGTACGGGGCATACCTATCAGAAAAGCAATTTTCACAATGCATTATACCTCAGATGTTACGATTTTCCTTCCCCTCTTATCCCCTCCTCCTGCTGAAGGGGAAACAGGCCCTGTGGTGCAGTCGGAGATATAAATAGGGCATGGTTTTATTTCACTCTCATAAACATGCAGATTGATTAGGGTCATTTTCTGCTAGCCTGCCTCCATCCACCCAAGCCTTTCCCTCCATTAGTGATGAAAACCCAGATTTATTGCCACGTCTGTCACTTCCAGGCCATAATTCACTGGCCCACTGGCTGACTGTTTTTATGCAGATGAGTGCCGGGAATAAGAGCATATTAAAAGCATGTCTGTGTGTCCACAGGAGCGCGTGCAGGTTGCTAACGGAGCGCTGTCGATCAGTCGTCTGACCCTGACTGACACAGGAATGTACCAGTGCGTGGCCGGGAATAAGCATGGCGAGGTCTACTCCAACGCCGAGCTCAGAGTCATAGGTAAGGCATTGGAGGGTGTCTGGTGTTGGCATGGAGACTGTGCGGCGGCATATATTTGTCTATATTTGTTGTCAATTTTGTTTCGTCTTCTTCATCTGCTCAATAGCACCGGATGACCTACGGCCTCTCTCTTATTGGCCACTAATTGAAAAACATTAATTATAAGATGAATGCGTCCGGCTGACAGTGATGTATGCCAGAGCTGCTCTGTTCACCAGCCGCGCCCATCTGCCCTGTCAACCTGTCACTCTCCTCTCTGGGCTAGCAGCAGCTCTCATTCACTATTCATCCTCCAACACGTCTCATTCTGATCATGTTGCCGATAGGAATCAGGCTCAACACGGCCGAGTGAACTGGTCAAAAAAGGGGTAGAGATTCCAAAAAAAATAATGCCAAGGGCAGTGTGCACACCTTTGTAAAAGGCTAAAAAGTTTTAAATTCGGGTTTCTGCATTTTTTTTTCTGTGCACTTGAGACAGAAAAAACCCTCTGTGACGTAGGTAACCAGAATAAGCTGTGAGCGCTAGCACTAGGTGAGTCACCATTTGGAGATCACAGCGCTCAATGTGTGCCACTATAGTTGGCACTATCCGGACAAGGTGGTGATAATGATGGACCAGCGACTCTACCTGTGCTCTCTGTTCTGCAATGTTAAAAAGCTGTTTTTGTCAATGTAGTCTGGCGGCTCTGATGAGCGCAAAGCAACAGATTCAGGTCGTTCTCACAGGAATGTCAAGTAGTGAAATGATTCTAAATAAAGCATATTTTGGCTGTGTTCTCTTCACTTTGTCAAAGTCATTTGGTCCATCACTCTTTTAATCATCTGTTTGTTTCATTTGTTTGTTTTATTGTGTGAAATTCTGTCTTGGATCCAAACTGTTGCATCTACAGCAATGCATTGCTGAGTGTTGGCACTCTGCTGCTCCAAACAAGGAACCTACCATTTCCATGTTTGATATACACTGTATGTTTGTTATGATGCAACATTATCATATAGAAACCAGGTCAGGTCATGTCAAAGGTAACAATTTGACCAAGACATGAATCTTTGAACTTTATATCACTGAGTTGATTCCTTGAAGTGGTTCTTATGTTTTAAAGTCTAAAAATCGATAGATAAATATTAGAGCTGTCCCTTCAAATAGTTTTATAGCCAGAGGACGTTATGTGATCATGATATTGGTGAAAAGGTTACGTAGAATGTCTACGTCTGTCTCTGATATTAATGATAAAGTTATATCAGTTCTTCAATTCCACAGCATCATTTATGGGCATCACTATTTAGCTTTACGACTACTTATTGTTCAGAATGGTAAGAATGTAATCTAGTGTCTTCAGATTATCCATAGCAATAATGCAATACATTTATGAAGTCATTGGTGAAGAAGATTAATTTCATATCAGATAAATTATGAGAGTTAATTTGTAAGAAAAAAAAAATGCAAGGCATTTTCAAACAGTGGCTTCAACATGCTGCGCTTGTCTCAGCTGTTGCTCCAGATTTCTCACACAACCAGCTGAGGAGTCAGACGCTGGTGAAGGTTGGAGGAGATGTTCTCATCGAGTGCAAGCCCAAGATGTCTCCTTGGGGCGTGATCTCTTGGCGAAAGGGCAAAGAGCCACTCCAAGAAAGCATGAGGTAAGACATTTTCACATTGTGTTCGGCTTTTACCAGACCATGAGGCTTGATATTTTGTTACATGTTGTTATTACTTTCAGCCACTATGGGATCTCAGATTCAAGTCCTCTCCTCACAAAGCACTATAACAAACTTTCTGAAGGGAAGACACACTTCCCTAAAAATGTGGGATATATATATATCATCAACTGCAAAGAACCTTATTGAAATTGATTATCACTGCACAAAAATAAATGGGCATTTTGGAGGCCTTCTCATACTTAGAAAGTTGTGAAAGACCTGGAAAATTTTTTTTGATATTTCAGGGGTCGTGCTAATGAGCATAGCATAATCACTCAGTGACGCCCCTTACAATGTTTAAACAAAGTGGATCCCAATGGTGAACTTTCATGTCTAAACTGGGCCAAAATTCTCATGGGTGATCTGCAGAAACCATATTAAACACAGGAGAGAAGTTTTTAAATTTATATTTAATAGAATATATATATTTTTAGAGTTTGTATAAGGGATTGAAGTAGTTTTGCTTGAACATCTTAATGAATGACAAAAATTGAAAAGCGCCAGACAATCTATTGTAAAATTATTAGTAGCATGAATACCGAGGAATGGTATGTTTTGTTTTTGTTCTTGTTTGTTTTTGGCTTTACTTTTGCTGCAATGTAATGCAGGATTATCTGGCATGGTGGTACAGTGGTCAGTGTCACTGTATATCTGCTGTTTTTGTCACAGTCATTTATACAAAAGACACAGTCGTTGCAATTGTTACGACTTCACAGCATTATGAACTCCTTGATCATAAAACTATAAACTGTACAGGGCATCGGGGTGGCAGTGCTTGTTAAGGCTTCCGGAACAACACACTCCCACTTAAAGTAGTCCCTATGCCTAGTTACACCCACTAACAAATCTGGTTTGGTTTGTTTGTCTGTTAGTGAGCAGCCTTATGAAAAAAAAAAAAAAAAAAAGGCCTGATTTTTGTGAACCTTGGTCGAAGGTTCTAGGATTGGCTGAAAATGAAATCATTACATTTTGATGCGGATATTTTAGTTATTTTTTTACTTTCAAAATAGGGCATTTGGCCTTGCTAGTGCTCTTTGAGTTCCCTCCACTTTTTAATGCGAGGTTGTTTCTGGTCTAAGGGATGGACACAAACAGCAAAAAAAATAGGGCAAAAGGTTCATTGCCTTGTAGCTTTGTCAAAACTGTCCTCTATACTTTTGCTTCTTTGAGGCAGAGGCCTGTAAGATGCTTCCCATGTAATAGCAGCATCCTTGGTTTGAAAAAAAAGAAAGGTAGAGAAATACTTCAAATAAAAACCCTTATAAAAAATGTAGACGGAAAGTCATAATATAATTAGGAGAATATTAAATTTCTTTTCATTATTTTCTTTTTACTCAAACGGCAAAAAGCTAAGATTTTCATAGAAATTCAAAGGAACTAAATCAAGGTGCATAAAAAGCCTCCAGTCAGTGTGGCATATTTTATTGCTGCATGTCCATTGAGAGATATTGAAGAAAACAGCGTAGAGGAAAAGCAGCATGAAGCCTAAATGAGTAATGGTTTATGGGATTTGCCATGTTTTAACTGAAGCTTTTTAGTGTTGACCAAACGGACCGGCTGCTGAGTGAATTCAAAGTGCTAATCAAGTACTTTTCACCTCAGTGGGGAGGATGAAGGCTCTAGAAATCAAATTATACAACTTCTGACACCAAGTTTCTGTGCAACAGAGGGCCATCTTGGCGTCCTGCCATGTCTGACCCCTGAGATGTGATGTGTGCTACATGTGATAAGTTTTGCCACTGTTTGTGTGTTGGTCTGTCTGACTGAAGTGTGAAGTCTGGCCCAGTAGCCTCATTGCAGGCAGGGGTCATCCATTGGGTGTCACCACTCTAGCATGACTCGGCTCTGACAGCAGGGCTGTGTGCACAGTGTCTTGCCAGGCTTTGCATATATACAAAGCAGTGTTGTTGCTTGTCAAACAAAGTGGCGTGGAATTTGCATAGTGGTTTCGCTGCTGGTGCCCTTCACTCGCCCTGTGCCACTTCCATCACACATTTCAACCTCTCAGCACCTGGACCATTTTGATTCTGCTGTTTTGAATTCATAGCTCAGATTGATTTCACATTTGTCTTCTGTGCGACACGAGATGATGTCCTCTTGAAGAGATAAATGAAACGGCAGTGTCTGTCCCAATGTTAAATAGATGCTTCGTGATGCTTTGTTTTCCTGAAATCCTACCACTGCATGTACTTGTCCTTCAGTGCTCTCATTTATTCCTAACTAATAAATTGCATAATGACCAACTGCTCGGATAAATAATGAATGATTCAAGATTTGAATCATAAAATTGTAATTAATTAATTACTTTGGAATAATTAAGACAAGGGGATTCTTTTTGTTACAGCTGAAACTGTAAGACGTACTGCGGCCACCGAGTTGAGTTCTTTGGTGCATTAAGAGAATCATGATAATAGACAATTAGTAAATGGATTTCTTTAACTCCGTCTTTGTTCTTGTGCTTTTAAAATTCTGTTTGATGTTCAGAAATATGTCTTAATGCTTTTAGTCGCATTAAATAAATGATATTTGGCTCGGACCACCTGTGCCGCTGCTCCAGAATTAAGAATAAAGAAGCACAGATTTGAAATTAAAATTCAAAACAGTCCCAGCTGTATTACATTAAAAGGAAATGTTTTTGCCATGATGCCGGACTGCGTTGCCAGCTAGGAAGTGAAATAACTATTTACAGAGCTTAAAAACACATGCCAGAGCCTTTAAATGTGCTGATTGCAGCTCCCCCTTTACTCTCTTTCCTATTATCTCTCCATTCGCTCATCTGTGACATGCACGCATACACAGCCCGGTGTTGTATGCCACACAATAAAAATGGCCAGCATCTGCCGTGGTAATCATTAGAACAGTTGTCTTTTAAACGGCTCCCCAATAATAGCTGTCCTGCCTGTAGGTTGACTCCAGTATTCAGCCCTATCCTGCTGCTTGTTATGAGGAGACTTTAATGAAAGCAGACTACTGATGCAAATGATGGAACAAACAACAACCTGGTTTCACACATCAGCTGTGTGATAAGCACCGGTGCTATATTTCTTGTTAATTGTGTTTTCCTGTATATACTAAGCCCAGATAAAGAGTGTGTTTGCATGCATGTGCGATCTGTGCATGCATGTCTGAGAAGGGCTGTTTAGGCATGCACCTGTACAGAAAGGTGTGAAATCATAAGAGCTGGCTGTGAACCCCTTTTGTTGAAGATTAATTGCCTTAATTGCGTTAGCACTCCACAGTGGCTTCAGCGGAAAGGGAACTAGTGTCACCAGCTGGGTAATCCATCTTCATAGCAGCAGCCCCCTTTTTTTTCTGCAGAGGACCAGCAAGGAGGGGGGTGGGGGTGTCTTATCTACCCCAGACTACCCTGCAGGGACGAGGTTTAGATGACATCAGCTGGAACAAAGCAGCTGAGAGCGCAGAGCAGAGCAGGTCTTGCTGATGAGTGTGTAAGTGGGCCGTGTCAGACGCGGAGAGCGGCCCTAAAAACGCGCCATTTCAATATGTCACTGGCAGGAAGAAATCAGGTTTGTTAGGCCGCTCACACCAGACGCACTCAATCAGACGTCCTCTCATGAGCTGCCGCAGGATGTGCTGACGTCCCAGCGTTGCTCTCTCCTGCATTAAGCAGCATCTTTTAAAGACCCCGTGTGTTTATCTCCATCGGCTTTGGCAGTCATGCAAATATTTGTGCTGGATCTTTCAATCTTTTGAAGAAGGTGTTTACCCCTGGAGGGAGGCATTAGAGTGTCTTTGGGCGTGGCTGGAACAAAAGTCCCCGCATTCTTGTCTGCAGGCGCGATATACAGAGCAGATGTATGTCGCCTTGTTTTAGCACACATTACAAATGATTATAATGCTTTAGTTTAAACAACTATTTAATTAATGTGTAATGGCTTTAGCATTCATATGTCCTCGTGGCTCTGGAGTTTAGGGACAATGAGATATTGTGATTGCCTCAGGTATCCATGGCAATTCTATTTTGTACGCAAGTCCAAAAGGTCATGCATCTAAAATAGGTTGGAGATACAGCAGTGTGATGCAAATGCTTCATGCTTAAAATTCATTTTGTTATTGTACTGAATGTCTTGGTTATGCATCATACCTCTCTAAAAGTGTATTTAAACTAGGGGAAATATGAACCCTGCTGGTGGCTGGGTTTCCTGGGGAAAGCAGAATCTGGTCCTTTATGTGTATTATAATTGCTGAGGGGAGATGGTGCTCCAAGAACAAAATACACCTGGCAAACTGCTGCCCAGTCAGAATGCCAGTTGAGCTCCCGCTGCGTCCCTAAGTGCACAACACAGGTGACATTACAAAAAAAGGTGTTTTATGTATTGATTTGTTTATTTCAAATCCCACCTTTATCTCATGGAGAATAATTGCTTAAAAAAAAACAACAACAAAAAAACAGATTAATGGCATTTATTCAAATATTTCACATTTTATAATGAATTATAAATGAATTTATGTGACATTCAGAAACTATAAAAATCTACCAATTATATATAATTTTGGTTTAAAACAAAGCCAAAAATAACAATGATTGTTGATTTGCTGAGGTGTGTCTGTTGCTGGTCTGTGAAACGGCATGCTTTCCTCATCTGTGGGACTTACATGAGAATAGAAATAATGTGAGCAGGTGCTAGACTGTAATGATTATGTTACCACTGTTTATTATACCCATTTTGAATGTAATCTTCCCATTAAATACCTGTTATCAGTTATAACCGGCCTCCTACATTAAAGTTAAAAGAAGCACCAGGTACGGCTTATCTAAAAAAGTCATGTTTGGGATGTAAAACCTTACATTATTGAACATATGCACAAATAAGGAAACTACATGATATGAACTTCTGAAGCTCCTTTTGTTTCAATCTTTTAGTTTGGCATTGACTGTGGCATCCCCAATATTCCTGTTTGTGTGGACTCTGTCACTCCTTGTACTGCCTCATTTCCTTCTTCTCTCTTGTAATATCTACAATGGCCATCAGAGGTCAGCGCCTAACAATTAACCTCAGTGTAGCGGCGCAGGCTGACAGCAGCCCCATACCTATAAGGCTGGTAACCCCTGATAATACACAGTCAATTGCCTGATAACATTCAAACTGGAGAACTTATTCTGCAGAAATGGGCTGCAGATCTTCAATGTCAAGCTCAGTATACTATTATGTTTGAAACATTTAATATATATCCAAAGATTTGTATCCAAAAAACTTTTGAACTGTGTGAAATGCTGCACCAGTGTTGCTGTAGCCGTCATTGTGCACTTAGGGGTGTAACCATTTGAGTGACATCTTTGAACAAGGTGAGTGAAGGAAGCTTGTTGCCAAGGTAACATCTGTTCAAAGTTTTATCAGCTCTTTTTACCCCAGATTAGTGGTTTCAAACAGCCAGAGATGTACAGTCCCAGGGCGCATAGGAAGAAACATGAAGGAAGGATGCTGCCGGAAAGAGGGGGAAGCTAGAGGCTGTTTAAAATGTCTCCCGAATATCAGCGGTGTTAAAATTCATATATCATGGCTCGTCTTGGTAAAGCTGTCAGAACCCTTCTCTGTGTTGAGTAAAAATGTAAAGTCTTTGCCCTGCCATGAATAAAGTGATGCTGAATGACATGCACAGATCTTAAACTACTCAGTTTGGTAATCTCCAATGGCGTAGAGTGTTCCTGCATAAACAAACAAACAAAAACAGACTCACAGTCTGACTAATTGTGCATTCTTTGTAAGGAGAGTATAGTTTGATGTATTTACTAAAACCTTGTGTAATTATAAAATTCAAGATGCTGGGAAATCTCACAGCTAACATTATCTTTGTGGCCTGCTTGGCCAGTGATCAAAAATAGCTTTTATTGGTTGGTTTGGTAAGACAGAAATCTCCCTGTGCTGTGGTTTAAAGCGTGAGAATCAACACTGACCTATTCATCAGTGCGCGGGTCAGTACAAACAAGCTGTGTCTTTATCACACATAACAAGTGAATCTCTTCTTTTCCAGACAATCAGTTGGGACAGCTTTGGGTTACACATACACGACAGTTAGCAGGATGAGAATAAACAATGTTATACTGCTGGCTTCTGGCCACATGGCAGGACTTTTCAACATCACTGGCCAAGATGGGCGCTGTGGTTGGGAGAGGATGTGTCAAATGTAAAAATATCCAGAATTGTGTTGTCATACAGATTGAATTATACAATGTGTGCAAAATGAATATCAAAAAGTTGAGCAAAAACACATAATTTAATTGTGGCCTCTTACATAACCACAGGTCTTTCCCACTTTCCTAGATTAATGTTGTGTAACACTATCCATCCCTATACAAGATTCTACATTTGGGAGGGTCCATTGTGTTTCGCTATTTTATTCCATTCAGATAGTCTAAGCTGGTAACCTCCAGGGGTGAAAAATTTAAGACAAAAACTGCAGTTCCTCCAATGGCCACTTGAGGCTGGCTCCAAATTGGAGTTAGTCCCCATAAACTCCCACATTCAAATATACACATCCTGTTCAATATTTCATATTCCCATTCCAGATAGCTGTACATGCTGTGAATATTTATTCAGATTAATTTAAGGCTTACATTTATGTATAATTCAGGGGTTTCAGAGACCAGGCTTTTGATCACTATTTTTTTTTATTTGCCAAGATTTGGGCATTGTAAGGCTAAGCCCCCAAAATGGCAACAGCATGAAATACCACACTGACTTCACATAAAGATAGCGGCTTATTCATAATTCTTAAAGAGTATCATGTACTATCATACATACATATAATTCATAATTATAATTCACTGTGGGTAACCATAAGTTTGACTCTGTATCTCTTGGATAGAACAGATGTGATTTAATTTGGAACCTGACTACCAATGATGGAAGATATTTTATCTCTATTATTACACAGTACATTTCACCAAAAAATCTACAAGTGCATACTGCAAAGATATGTGGATTTTTTTTCTATCTCCCAGCTTTTTAAAACTGGAAGAAAAACTTTTTCCAGTGAACACCAGGTTTGAAATACATTCTCCTCGAGGAGTTAAAGAGTAAACAGAAACAACCAGCATTATTTACGCTTTATATCTCATTGCACAGTAATTCCATGTCCAAATTACACATATCTTCATCATAAAGAAAACACTATCATATATCAAAGCATCCACGTCTGAGTATCTTGACTCACTAATGGCCCGGTTGTTTCAAAGTGTGCAATTTACACTCAGAAATCAAATGCCGTGGGGAAATTGGCCTGAATGTCTGCTCCTTCATCCACCCATATTTCCCTTTTTATCACTCGTCACAAATTGAGCTCAGATGTACACTTTGAGGCCCCCTTTAATTCTGCTTTTTACCTTTGCCAAAGTATTGACACACACACTTTGGGAAGCGAGCGTGCTGAATGAATCAGCAAGCATGAGAAATTACTACCGGAGGATGTTCTCTGACTCAGTTCGTGCCCGGAGCTGTTTCTCAAATCATCTGCTAGGTGTGTTTATAGCTTGAGTGGTGTCTGTTAATGTCTGCACTGTAGGTGCGGGCTTAAGAGTTTTTGAGTGGCTCAGTGAGTTAAAGCAAGAAGACACGAGAGAGCATCTGTGTGGTCTGGATTTTTATTAGTCCATTAGTCTGCAGAGGGGGCAACACTTGCCATAACTGGATTGGCCAGATTCTGTGTGAGCCGTGACCCACTGGTGCGCCGTCCCTCTTGCATATTGTATATCCCTCCCACTACATTGGCAGAGCGAATAAGCATGGCTGTCACGTAAATGAAGAGATGTCTCGCGGAGTGATCTCCATTTATAGGCCCATCTGCTCCGCCAGACGCACTCCAGAAAGAATCAGTGTCAGGAGAACACCAAAACTGTGGAAGAGACGAGGCGGCCAACTTCGCCTTAATTTACTTATCTTCTTATCTGTCCATGATGCCTTTGTTCTGTTTCAAGGAGATTTTAATATGAGTCTCATCAAATGTCTCAGGGCCTAATTTTATGAGGACTTGGAATTAATAAGCGCTGTATGGGAACAGGTGTATTAATAAAGGTGGTGATTAAATGATCCGTGTGAATGGAAGGCACAGCACTGCTATTCCCGTCTCCTCGTTCTGAGGCTGCATGCTGTTATTCTTATTAAAAAACGTTGTTTATCATGTTTAAATGTCACTTCCCTTTCTTCTCATTGGATCTCTAATTTCCTCATCTGCCACTAATTGAACATCTGCTAGTGAAGTGGAGTTGTGACTCTGTGGAGGTTAGCAGTGTGAGTGAGCAGTGCCAGGCTTGCATGCTGAAAGATTATGTGCCCAGAAGGACTCATTTCATTACTTTTCCTTGAGGAAAGGTTTACTACCTGACACGGCTGCCGTGGACAGCTGACTGGTGCTTTTCATTTTGTCTTTGCCTACACCCCTCCATCCTCGCTGTGGCTTAAAAAAAGCCACGTGAAGGAGCAAGGTGCCCCCCCTTTGCCTGAGAATGGGAGCAAACGGAGGATTAGTGCTTTGCTGATCCTGGCAGCTGCAGACAAACAGCCGACACTGTTCAGAGGTGCCTGCTAGCAAACACATCCGCATAGCAGATTACTGTGAATGTTTTATTTATCCAAACATGTCTCAAAGTTCGAGCTGCTCGGGAGGCGGAAATAATCTCATTGGTTGGTTGAAACCACGGTTGGTAGAGCCGAACTCCTTCGTTTCTTTTGGAAGGGAGGTCAGGTGAATGGTTGGCTTGATAATTAATCAGAATTGTGATAGAACTTGTTAAGAGAAAATCATTCTCTTTCTAAAATGCATGATTACATTTGGCCTTGGAAGGCCAGCAAGGTAGCTTCAAAATATGACTAATTTTAACAGGAAGGTCAGCTTTTGAAGGTTTATGGCTCTCCCAGATGGCTTCATATTGATTATCATGTATTGACAGGAAGTTGCAAGAAGGCAAGGCTTAATAATACTAGTCTTTCTTTTGCCGCAATTTTTGCATGTTGTCCCCCCCTTGGACATCAGGGTGTCCAAGTCTCTTGTGGTTGTTCAATATGAGTCACTAGTTTGTGACTCAAATCAGTGTAATCATGCATGGGTTTTAAACATGTTAACATTTTGGAACAGAACTACTTGTTTTCAAACTTGGGCAAGTTTGATGAAAGTTTGCTAATTATTAGGGTAGAAGATCAGGGTATCAGGGAAGATCAGGGTATGAGTTAAAATAAAGGCTTCTGTGCACAACTACTGGACTGTTATGTAGATAACGTAGGTGCTGAGGAAGGTGGTGTAGGCCATGATGTAATCACACATTGACTGACATGATATTCAAATTGAATGGCAGAATACAGCTGTAAAAAATACAGCTGCAGTACACAAGCTGTTAAGAAAACATGTACAGTCAGGGTTGTAAAAAAGACTAGTTTCTGTGAATTTATGTCACAAAACCACTGTCCTAGATTTAGGGCAGTTAACTTCCTGGAGAGGTGTCTGAAAGGAAAGTTTAAAAATAGAATAAATAAATTCATAATAAATACAACCATGAATTCCAGAAATTAAGTAGTTACAGAGTTAATAAAAAAAGAATAACAGTTTGTTTTTTGGGACACAAACCCAACTTGCCTGGGTGAAAGTCCGTTATTTGTTCGACCTGTCCACTTGCTCCCCCTACTTAAGTATGACATCCTCATCACCAGCAAGATGGTGTTGAAGAACAGTGTAAAATGAAAATATGATTCTTATTGCTGCCTGAACATACAACCTTTATTGAAGTTTTTGAGGGAGACCAGTCTGCATTGGCATGTCTGAGACAATGGTCAAACAGAGGAGCTCCATTGAGACATTTTGATAATAACCACGGTGGCTGCAGGTGATGTGGAACTTTCTGTTGCAGGTGCTATCATGTCTCACAGAATTTTTAAAAAGTCAAATACACCAACTCATAAAATACCAGTTCATCCTGCATGCTGTGTTCTGTTTAAGTGCTCCTTTTTGCTGAGATGTCCCGCCCACTCTACACTAAGCCCCTCCCAGAGTAGCAGTGATTGACTGGTACTAATGTGCAGTGACTGATCGAGGCAGATCTGATGACTGTTGCCCTGTGTCTCACGGAGATAACCCATTAGTAAGACTGCTTGGAAATTTATGAATAAAAAGAAATGAAATGTTCCATACTAATTTGCTTTTGTGAATTGGTCTGGTGATGTCTATCTATTAAGTGATTTAGTCATCTTGTTCATTTTTTCAGAATTAATCAAATTAAGGTTTTACTGAACCACAGAGAGTTGTTGACTTTAAATGTTTGACTACATTTCCATTTGATTTAAAAGACTGATATAGCAAGAAGGACAGGCGGAGCAGAGCGGGCATTATATATAAATCTACATAAATCATAACAAAATGACATTTTAAACTGAACCATTAAGCGTGCCTCTTGTGGCTCTTTGACTTCTAGTTAGGGTGATCAATGGTGAAGGACACGTCCCTGATGGACAGGCTGCTTGTCAATCATGATCACAAGCACTCATTGAACTTGTTATTGTATTTGGAGCCTATTAAAATGATTAGTAAATCAATTTACCTTCCAGCCATTACTGACACCTCCCACATCCCACTGCATCCCTCACAGACAGTATATCCTCTAAATCATTACGACTTCACATCATGTAGTGCCATAAATGTTTTATCATCTAGCAGTCCAACTGTATATTTGCTTTATTAGCAGTTTTCCCTTTCTGCAGAAGGAGGGGTTGTAAAACACATCTCTGCGCAGAATATGTTGCTGACTGACTAAACTCAAATAAATCTCAGAGCAGAGATAAAGTGAATTCTGAGATGTTTGTTGAGATTAGGTCAAAACCCTCTTTACCCGTCTGCATCCCATGTACTGCTTGCTGGGATTATTTTTATCTGGAAGACTGTGGATGATATCATTTTTCAAAGTGAGAATCCGCCAACGCAGCATGAGTAATCCATCTTGGTTCCTCTGACAATTTCCTGTGGAACATGTGTGTGCTCTTTATTCCTGAAGGGATACCTCAGCACACGAGAAGAGATGAATATCTCTGGAAAGGGGACTTAAACCAGGAGAGCAATTTGTGATTAAAGGAATCCTCTGGAAGTACGTACACAAATTCTCTGCAGGCCCAGGGACTGAGATGCCCCCTCTCCGCGCAATGCAATTACCTACACAATCCCATCATGTTGCACAGGCGGGAATTAAGACGTTCTCAATCAGCTTGCTTCATTAAAACACCTTCCTATAAAAAATGCACACATTCATCCTAAGAGGGTTCATTTGCACTGAGGTCCTTTGACAGTACGCTGTGTGTGTGGGAGAAAGCGTTAGCGTGAAAAAGAGAGCAATTTGTTGTTACTTTTTTCATTATAGACACTGATAACAAGTTAACAGCAACAACGGTAGTTTTCCTGCCAGGGGACATTATGCGATCTGAGCACTTTTTTCCCTTTGTTGCTGAAGTGCGACCAGATATCAAATGTGCGGTATATTTAATTTAATTCATCCCTGCATTATAAAAATTGAGGTTTAACTTTTCTTGTTTAGAAAATAAATCCAATTCCGGGAATGAAACATCCACTTTTGAAATTGCCTCACAAACTGTACCTGGGACTGTTAGGATTATAACGCAGTGCACAAGTGTACAATTCCTGCTGTATCTATCAAAAGGTAATATAGGAAAAAAGAAGCAAAACAAGCTAAATTCATTGTAACTGTTGAGGCTATGGGGGAAGGACTATTCCCTGCTTACATTATGATGATACACACTGGAGCAATAGTGTGCATTTCATAGAGTAAGAGATTAATACTTGTGCTGCAGCCCAGCACCCCTGTCCCCTGGCTGTGTTTTTATAAAGCAACAATATTGCCAAAGAAGCTTTAATGCTAGCTGGTGCCCTGGAGACAATTGTCGATACACAGTGAACCAAAAGGAAAGTCATTTCAAGTATTGCCTGCAACTTACTCCACCGTTAATGTACCCCAATAGGAAAAAAGCAGCACATAACCCCGCTGCAGAGGTTGCCTTTGTTGAGACTCGGAGAATGAGTGCTTATTTTCTGTCAGTCATTCTTATTCATTTGCTCTGTCTTAAAGCGATAGCACCGTGCAATAGAAGCCACAAAGCCACTTGTTATATTGTTGTTGAGCTTTGATTGACACCTCCAAAAGATCCCTGTCAGACAGGGCATTTTCTGCTCGATGGATGGTAATTGTCTGCAAGGTACAGTGCTTTTGTACCGCTGAAAGACTGGAAGGGTAAACTGTAATCGAGCTGCCTAATAACTTCTTATACTGAGGGAGTGATTTGTGCTCCCTTTTTTTTTTGGCTACCAGGCGTTTTTAATGTGATCAGGCTGAGCACTGACTCACTGGCTTATTTAAAGCACAACTCCTAAGGTTTTTTTTTTTTTTTTTTTTTGTACTCTATTTCTCCATCCCACCAACTGTCGTCACAAAAGTGGACAGTCCAAACATGTCCTGTGGCTTTAAAGATTTCCCAAATATTAAACCCAAAAGCTCCCAAAGCCTGTTGGATTCAACACATTTGTGACTCACTCAGCTGTAACACGTGAGTAGCCAGGTGTAACATGGTCATACAGCTTCTCTTACAGTTCTATGGCACTACAGTCATTTTTTCAGTTTAATTTGTGGACCTGTATATTTATCAGCTTCATGTAAAATATGAAATAATAGTGCAGGCAGAGAAGCAAATATAAATACTATAGTAGATATTGAAGAATTGTTTTTTCCAAAGATGATTAATATCACTTTAGGTAGCTCTAATCACACATCTTATCATCGCTATTTTTTAATTTAATGTTAATAAATGGGGCTATAATATTATGATTGAAGGCTGTAGCTCTGAGACAATAGCGATAACATATTGGCCATGATGGTTTTGTGTGTCAGTTAGCGAACATTTTGACCTAACACTAAACAAAATGATTTTTTTTGCTTAAAACAACAGTCCACCCCTTCATGGTCATAGGGAAATATTTGTAAAGACATTTCAGTTGGGATCAGCATGGAGGCCAGACTAAACGGCCCGCTACTGTTGTTGGAGCAAGAAGAAGAAAGTGAAGCACTGGCTGAGAGCAGCCAGTGATCTTCAGTACAGTTAGCTTGATATATGTCTTGTTTTTGCTCTGTCTTGGCTTTTAGATTTAGCTGTGCCCAGCTTTACAATTCAAATCACCTCGAAGCTCATCATGTCCCATCATAGAGCCATGTGGTAATGCTCTGATCATTTGCTGCAGTTAATGATCCCTGTGACAAGGTGAGAGTCATCGGTACAGGTCTGAGTACAGCGAAAATCAATATCAATTACACCTATATCGGAGAATTGTCAAAAGTAAATGCCCAGGTGTCCCTGTTCCTCCGGAGTGAGCCAATCACTTTGTTGACTGAAAGAACAAAAGACAGAAAAAAACACATCAAGAGTGTACTTGCTTTGTGGTCTCTAATTGACCGTTAACCTTGACGTTGACAACTTCACAGGAATAGAGAACGCATATCCGTTTAGTCCTGATGCTGCATAAAGCAGACATCAGAGAGGCTGTACCGCAGTTCCATGGCGCTCGGCAGGTTGTAGCGTCCTGGGTCTGCGCTGCACAGCTGGGCTTGATTTATGCAACTGACAAGGCCGTTTCTCACCAGCGCAGCACACTGTGGGGAACCTGAGGAGAGACAGCCTTTCAATTTATCTCAGACAGCCCCTCCCTTCTATACACTTCAGGGTTTTTAAAGCAGTCAAGAGCATAGATCAACACCTGAAGTTGGGTCCCACCCCTTGTACCGGCTCAGAGGATATGGTGACCTCGCCTCTTTTCTCCGCACACTCGCCGCATTACAGCCCCTCGCCCGCAGCGCTGTTAGCAACACTGACGTCTTGATACAATTATGATTAGAAACATCACCCGCAGGTAGGTCGATGATGGTCAGCGTGGGTCGGAAATAGTAACACAGACGCCTTATCTTTGAGCTTTACCGTGGCAGGCAAACACAATATCAAACACATCCCCTGCAGTACTTTCCACACTTACTTTTTCCATTTACTTGTCTGGTATTTGGAAGTGGATGGCTGCTTCAATTGGTGAGTTGAGCAAGCTGTGTGTGCACTGAGGCAATAGTCTTTGTGTATAGAAGGCCTTAGCTGAGACTAATTATTTGGTGGAATCACCGAAAAGCTTGACGATCTCTCTTCCTGTGGTCTCATGGCTGAGTAATCCCACTGATAGAATCTTAACCCCTATTTTCACAAGCCGGCTTTATTTACCCTGTTAATTAAGTAGAGGCGCATACAGGCCTCCACCCTGCAGTCATGCTTCCAATCAGCCATGGCATCTCAGAGTCACTAAGTATTCATGAACGCTCCTGTTTGAACCTCTCAAATCAGAATCTAATCTGTGATTAGGCATATTGTTTGTATGTTGAATTTTTATGAGTGCGCTCCCATTCTTCGACGGCAGTAGCCAGTTAGTGGTGTTTATGTAGAATGTGAGTTAACATGATTCCACTGTTTGAGCACGAGGCTCCAGCTGCTGCCATTAGAAGCTCGCTCTACATTCCCGGCCCTCGCTCAGTTCAAAGCCGCTGCTCTCAACGCACTATTTCCTTGCCTGTTTTTTTTTCTTTTTTTTTTTTCTTTATGCAACTCATTATTTGGATTGTGACAGTTTCCCTCTCACAATGTAGAATTTATCACACAGATCAAAGACAAAATATGTCTGAATGAAACATCAAACCGTGGCTTTCAAGTGCCTTTTTGATTGTGAGGAAGCTTACAAAAAGGCAACGTCTGCATCTGTTAACAGCGTCTCAAAGAGAATGTAAGGAAATAACAAAAAACAGGCTTTTTACCGTCGACCGGGCTCTTTCCCGCGATTTCCACTTCACAGTGCCCGTGATGGCTGCTCTGTGACTGATGTTATTTGTCTCTTTCATCTTGTCACAGAGCAGGGAGGATCAACACTGCACTGGCCCTGTCCGCGGAGGCTTGATCTCACCCAAAATACACACCTGGGTTTTTTAGGATTACATGAGTGCATTTGGCCATCTCGCCTTGTTCAAAAATAATCGCCTCCTTTTAGGAGAATTATTGCCGTGTCCATTAAACCTGTGTGAGGCAGGGATGAAAGGAGTGGCACTTGTGTTCATCTCACCTGTGAATTATTGATACCTGCCCCTCCAGTGGCTTCTCCCGGGATGGAGGTGGGAAATGTCTTCTCACAAAATGGGCACATCGCGCAGACATGTTGTCAGGGCCATGGCAGAGACGAGGGAAGAGCAGAAGCAAAACTGAAAAGTGTTAATAGTGAGCCTCCATCTCTTATTCACCACAGCTGTGCCTCGGTTGATTTCTACTGTATTTGACCTCATCTTCTCTTCCATTAGCTTCAGACTAAAATGTCGAACACTTATGCAGACAGCGGGTCTGCTCCTCTGAAAGGAAAGTGCCTCCCTAGTTTTCATATAACGCAAATAAAAGGTGGAAGATGCTGTGAATGGCTAAGAACAGTCTGGGCTCCACGGGAGGGCTGCTGAGGATTTAGCTCTCCATAAGAGCCATTGTGCTCTCATGCAGCTCCACTTGTTCGCTCCTCAGAGAGCCTCCTCTTACAACATTCGTGGTTCCCAAGTCATATGATGTGAGTCAATTTTTCCCACTAGCATAAGGGATTGGGGCTAGACTGTGGTATCAGGTATTCACTTATGTTGAGGTATTGTTGTGAACCTTGTATTGGTTCATTTGAGTGAGACATTTTTTGTATTGTTTTCAGATAAGAAAACATATGAAATGCATGAATCAACAGGTTTATACAAAAGATCTCTCTTAAAGATAAATCAAACAAAAAGAAAAAGTGTGGAAAAAGGGCATAAAAAGGAACTAATCAGTAGATAATCTGGTTAAAACAAAGAAAATATGTGAAAAACAAAGGAAATATACATATAAAACCACATATGCCATTTAGTCCTCCAAGCATACGGCACAAGAGGTTATTTGTTACTACCTTCTACGAGACAGTTCTTCCAAAATCCCCTTAACTTCTTCAAAATGTAATGGTCGCCAATTGAAACTCATTGTTAATGTTGCATGATGGTTGCAGTTTGCTTCCTTCAGGTAACAAAACTACTTGGTTAAGTTTAGTAAAAAAAAAAGTAATCCATGGTTGCATGAACAGTATCAACCCAGAAAAGACGTGAACAGTTATCCATCCCTACGTTTTCTATTGAGCCCAATGTGGAAATAGGCTTTTATGTCCATCCAACAAAGAGC
>JAOWBC010000710.1:4277568-4289936 GCA_028566105.1 Hypoplectrus providencianus
GTGGAAACATATACACATAGTGATGAAGCCATTTATATTGATGAGGATAAAGCGGGATCCCAGAATCGACCCCTGTGGGACACCACAAGTAAATCACACAATAAGTCCATGTATTTACATGTACAAATAGTTTCTGATTCACAGCCTTTGATACATCAAAAATTATACTCCCTAAGAAATCAAGGGCTCAGCAAAGTTTCCATTGCCTACCGGCCTGGAGTTGAGATCTCTAGCAGGGCAGAAACAGAAAGAGGAAATGAAGTGCTTTTTATGACCATGTGTCTATTAGTAGACTAGACTGGCTCGGCAGGGTTTATCCACTGAAATAAAGTCTGCGGCTATAAATGCAGGCTTTGAGGCATGTTATCAGGGTGGACTACAGCTGAGTTTATGGCATCATCCTGAGCACTGAGTGCACTGTACTGTGTAATGGATGTGTCCAGTAATAGTTCTTGTGTGTACAGCATGTTATATTTGAGGCAAAGCATAGCCAGAAAAATAGAAAGCCTTGTCTTTTGTGTTGGTATTTGGGCTTGTATTGTAAGTGGATTGCTTTTAATTTATTACTCAGCCAGTTTATCCAATAATTAAATTACTTCATTAATAATATTGTTAAATACTGTTGTTATTATTATTATTATTATTATTATTATTATTATTATTATTATTATTATTATTATTGTTATTATTATTATAGTAATTTTCTAGATACACGAGAGACACTTTACATGAACACAAATAGAAAAGAAAGTCAGCTGTTGTAGGCAGATTTAAATGGGCAAGTTTTTAGGGATTTGGGGATAGTTCCAAACATAATTCCTTTTCACAATTAGGAATTTTTGCTTTGTTTTGTGATTAATATTATATTTTCCTGCAGCCGGTTCCAGAGGAATTGCAGAACGGAGCAGGTTTCGGCTACGTCGTTGCTTTCCGACCCCACGGTGCCACGGGATGGATGCAGGCAGCCGTACCGTCCGCTGAAGCTTCCAGATACGTCTTTAAAAACGACAGCATCCAGCCCTTCTCGCCTTTCCATGTGAAGGTCGGGGTTTACAACAATGAGGGCGAAGGGCCGTTTGGACCTGTTACCACCATCTACTCTGCTGAGGAAGGTGCGTATAATCTCATGCCATACTCAACATGTATTTAAATTGCTCTTGCTGAGCCTCTATTATTGCATGAGTAGATCCATCCAGTTGGATGCTCCGAACAGTGGCAGCAGTGATCCTGCGGCCGGTGTTCTTCTATCAGCACTTGCAGACGTCTTCCCCATGTCCCCCCCTCCTCTGTTGTTCAAATGAAAGAAACAGCTCTGAAGCAGTTTTGATGCCGCCACTTTGAGGGGTCATCAAAGCTCAGTGTTACTTCTAAAATCATTCAGAGTCTTTATACATTAACTCCAGAGCCTGGCCGAGCTCCCACCAGGGTCCGTGCCAAGAGCCTCTCTGCATCTGAGATTGAAGTCTCGTGGAAAGCTCTGCCCTGGAACGCCAGCAAAAAACGAGTCCTGGGCTATGAGGTGAGCTACAATGAAACACCTTGTTTGTGTGTGTGCTCTCATTGGATGCAAATGTGTGAGAGTGTGTGTGTGCACAAGCACATGGCAACTGCTGTTGAATCTTGTTCTCTTCTATTATTGATGAGTGTTTCAGGCTCATGCACCTTGGGCATAGGAGATAATAGCTTGCTGCATGCATAATGGTCCAGCCTCGTCCCATGCCTGTGGGTTTAGTTGTGTTTCTCTTGTTGTTTACCTAAGTACTGTAACCACCCTGATTAGCGTACTGATGCAATACTCTAAGGGATGGAACGTTTAGCTTCTAATCCACACAACAAAGCACTTTCAGACACTGGCTTTGCACTCAGTTAGTTCTTGTCATTTTAATTCTGCTCATTATTAAAATCCTAGATGGGAACAAAGGCGCTGTTTTCATCCACGGATTGCATAAAGTGCCAGAATTATAAATTGTTGACCACTCAAAGTCAACAGAGGAGCGGGGCCTGAGCAAACCGTTCCTGTGAGGAAAGACAAATTATATTTGTGCTGTCAAGCATGCCAGCTATTTCAGCCCCGACAAGCGGGGTGACAAAGAAAATCTGTTATCAGTGGAAGTTGATGGAAGGGGATTCTTGAGGATTCTTTTTTCTCTTTTATTCTGTTTTCCTTTTTTTTCTTCCTTTGCATATTTGACCTCACTCTGTACAACTTAACTTAAACCATGACACGTGTCTGAAGAGTTCAAACCGAGGCTCACGGTGAGCAAACGGTTGAGAGGTGACATGCTGCTAAAGCTTGTTTTCAGACCAGTTCACATCTTCCATCCAGTCGACTTCACATCTCCCTGTTGCCAGTTTGCACTTCATTGACAGGGTGTAACAGAAAGCTTTTAAGGTGTCTGCCGTGTTTTTTGTGTTCACGTGCCGTTCTGCCCTGTTGCTTTTCAGCTGCGGTACTGGAGTAGAAGCGAAAAGGAAGACACGGCCAGTGTGCAAAAGACTGTGGGAAATCAAACGTCGACTATTATCCGCGGGGTGAAAGGCAGCACCACATATTACATCTCAGTGAGGGCGTATAACACTGCTGGAACGGGGCCTCCCAGCTCCACGGTCAACGTTACCACCAAAAAACCACGTACGTATTAGATCTAATTAGATCTGGCGGTCACTCTGTGCCACTGTTCGGCTTTTCTTTGAGGTGAATAATGTGTTTTTCTGCTCTCAGCACCCAGTCAGCCACCGGTTAAAGTGATGTGGAACACATCAAACTCCAAGATTATATTGAACTGGGAGCAGGTCAAAGCCCTTGAGAATGAGTCAGAGGTCACTGGTTACAAAGTAAGCACCACCATGGTTTTATCAGAAAATTGTGTTTGCTGCTTCTGGGCCTGACTCTTGACTTCACTTGCACCATCCCTCCCCAGGTGCTGTACAAGAAGAATCGCCACAGTCGCCCCAACGTCATGGAAACCAACACGACCTCTGTAGAGCTCGCCCTGCCCACTGATGAGGATTATATCATCCAGATAAAGCCATTTGGAGAGGGAGGGGAAGGCAGCAGTAGCAGGCAGATCACCATCCCAAGGATACCAGGTCAGTGGAGAGCTAGTTAGTGCCTCCCTAGTGGCAGAGCTGAATAATCCACTCCCCTGCTGCCGTCTTGCCAGAACAGATTAGCTATCATCATCTCCAAAGAAACAGAGAGCAGGGAAATAATGTGCTACATGAGACATTTGTGTAATTATGGTCTCTACGTGACACCATATTGCAAGCGTTGCATGAAAAGTCGAGCAATTCATTTGGAATACTTTAAGTGTCTCATTCCGCTGCTCGAGCAACAACTCTCAAGCATTTCGTAAATGAATGTTTTCTGTTTCTAATTACTGAGGCAGACTTGAGAGGCGGCCGACTTAAAGTCAGTGAAAACTCTGCGTATTTTCCCCCCTCGCAGCAAACAGACTAACAGCCTCGTTCTTTTCAATACCTTTTCAGGCCCCAACGCAGCCGGCTCCGCGTCCAAGGTCTCCACTCTATCAGCCCTCAGTACAATAGCACTGTCTTTCACAGCACGGACATCTTTATGACAAACGGCTCCCAGCAGACGTTGCATCTGATGTGGAGACAGCTCTACGGCGAAACGCAAACACAGCCCACTCTGGTGTAACTAGATCCATTCATTTAGATTTTAGAGGCAGAAGGAAGAAATAAAAAAAAAAAAATGCGCCATTGAGATGACAGGGAAGGAGTCCCCATCAGAACCCAGGCTAAGTAAAGGAGATTGAGCGATGTCGTGACTATGTTGTTACCAAAGCAGCTTTCATAAGAAAAAAATAAAGAGAAAAAATGTCTTATATGCATCTTTTTGTATGACATGTTGAGCTTTTTATAGATTTTTTTTTCCTTAATCAATTTGAAGTCAATGTGGGCTTACTGGGGCGAGAACAATTAAGTGCATGGCAAATAACATCATCAAATTTTCCAGTCTGGAGGTTAGGAATGTGATCTGACAGCGCACCTTTTATCTTCTAAAATGAAATTATTTGTCTTTTCTCTAAGCGAATGAAACATTAACCATTATCTGTTATCTCTGCATTTCTGTTTCTGCAATTTTTTAAAAATGTTTCACTTGAAGGACTGCATCGACATGGGTATGTATAAGTCATGGTCATCGTACCTTATATAAACAGGAGGATTTGCAATCTAAAAGCAATGTCTCTGAAAATTCCATGCTAATACCTTACTATGCCAGTGAAGGGCTAGCATTAGTTTAACTGGAAAAAGTTAGCATCTTTGGTTGTTTTTTATTTTCTTTTATAATAACTCATGCAGTTACTTTCTGTATTTCGTGATAAACAGAAAATGTAGAATTAAAAATTTTAACCTTTAAATCAGATAATCCTAACTGGCCTTTATGGGCATAAATAGAGAACAATTTTTGATATTTTTTTTTCTGCAATACTTACACACAATATATCTATTGAATTTTAAATAAATTGTAATTATTCCTTTTATCCAAACTGCCCCATACACAGCAAAAGATTGGGATAACTTATGGCTGTTTGAGTTTAAATTAGCCATCAAACAGCTCTCCTCCAAAGCGTTTTTTTGTTGTTGTTGTTTTTCATTTGAAACCCCCTCTTTGCCTCCTACCTAACAAGTACAGGTACAAGTAAATATGTAAATTTGTTGCTAGGATGAAACACTGACAATAAAGTTCCACTGAACTCTGCATACTGCAGTGGAAGTGCACTCTGAAGGGATAGCTTTATAGACAGACAGAATGATTAAAGCAATCAATAACCCTGCCAACCATGTCCGCCATTGTTCACTATGGGTCATATAAAGTCTTTTAGGTGAAGAGAGCTTAAATCCATTTATATCTAGACAGCAATGCTAATGCTTTACCAACTAGCAAAGTGTTAGCTTTGGTTAAAATGGATAATGTCAGCATCAGATTTTAAGGCTGATTTCACTTAAGGTTATCCTTTTAAATAGATCATGTTAACATCACCTCATCACCAAAAATACATACAGTGGAATATTAGTCATCTTCATCATTCTTCAGCAGAAAAAATGGGCCTAACATGAAGCTATAGCTGTCTTAATTAGGCTAAATCAAATGGCTTTCTTCCAAATTACTTGTTGTTTTTCACAAAATCCCCTTTTCAACATGTTTGCTTGTCGAGGCAGATCAGAGAGGTTCATACCAGTATCGCTAGGATGATTAACTATACGTGATTGGCGTCCAGCCTCTTAGCTCCACTTGGACTGTAATTAAATTACAACTGTGCTCAAAACGTTTGCTTCATGAATGATTACAGCGATGCAAACTTTTCAGTGTACATATGGCATAAAAATACTGAAACCTTTTCTATAACATGCTTGATTTGAACACAATGGCATGTAAGTTCTTTTTTTTGTGTGTGTATGGAATACTTATTGTTCTGAAATCCCATTGGTCTAATACATTGATACATAGGTACAATGGCCCCATAGCCTAAACATACACACGGTAGTATAGTGGCTGTCAGTGTACGTCTTAAAATTTAATGAGACAGTGCGATGGTTATGGAGTGGTTAGGTTCAACGACTTGCTTAGAGTTAGAGAAAGATCGACTATTAGACCCTTAGAACAATGGCACGGCACCATTTTTGGCAGCATTCCTCTTGGAGAAGGTGACCAAGTACCCAAGTCGATGGGGTCCTTAAAGCCATCCATGTGATAGTTACTGACCTTGTTACCAGAAATAGCAGCATGCTGTTTTGGAGAACATCTCCCCTGGGTTCCTCTACCCTGGCCATTGAACTGCACTGTTGACTGGACCCTCGTGGGTGTCTCATGCTCCTCATTCTTTCAGTTAGCCCTGTGTCTAGAGCTATTCTTTGCCTTCTGTGTGCCTCATCATATGTTCAAAATCCTCAGGTCCTTAAAGAGCCTTAACTTATCATGTATATCAAAAACATTAGGAACATAGAACTATGAAGCAGCCGCGGTGATGTTTACATGCTGCTGTGTTGATAGAAACTGTATGCGTTGGGATCGGGGGGGGCAGCATCCTTTGTGCAATGCTGAGGATACCAAGGTAGTTTAAATGGCACTCTGCTGTTTCGCATGGGATATTGGCAATATATGAGGCCTGGAGCATTTTTATAGGTGTGTATTCTTATTAAAAGACGATGCTGCTGATCTTTTCCTTTTCCCATAGTCTCCTGATGCCATGTGAGACTGCTGTGCTACAGAGGTACAATGCAGTCTGTATGTAGCTTGTAATCCAGTTAAGTAGTTTGTACTTTGAAGGGAAGTGTACTGTAGGCTACTGGGTCTTCATGCATCAAGAAATGTGTAATATACTGTTTTGTACACTTCAAATCATTTATATAAAAGAACCTTTCTAAAGAGATGATTTACTTGGTTTTTATGTAAGAACTCTGTTTCATACTGTAGCTAACTGTTGCTCAGCATGACTGTACTTTGTCCTCTCTCTCTTCTGTTCATCTGCAAACCGACTGAATGGCTTTAGGAACATGCAAGGTTCACGCATCTGATAGGTTTGTGTATACTGTATGTGTACCATGAAATCTAAACCATGAGCAGCCCTATGTCTTTGCTTCTGTCTCAGTCTGCCCCTCTGAGATGTACTGGGTCTACTGTCCATATATGCTCTACATGAGGGTTTCCTCTGTTGCTGTTTGTTGTTTATACTGTGTTAATAAAAATTATTGATTTATAGAACAATGTCACGCTCTGGTGGTCCATCCGTCAATTCATACCTATGACCTGTTAAAGAACTGACATATAGGAATATTCTTCCCCCCGGATTGGGCATTTGTTCAGAATCCAATAAAGTTTATAGTATGGTTAGATAATTATAAACAATTTATAAAGGAAGAGAAGCAGTTTGTAGGATTTAGTGGCATTTTGTAGACTGGAGCCATCACAATATTGCTCCCCTCACTCCTCCTTTTCTAAACTAATAGGACAACCTGTGATAGCTTTCCACATAACTTAAAAAGATGGAAGGCCAACTATAGATCTTCTGGATACGTGTTCCCTTTCCAAGTTGGGGAGTAATAGAATTCAAGCAGCAGAATTACTTATTCAAGATAGATTTATATACATGAATAACTGTATTCTGAATACAGATACTGCCTTCAAAATAAGTCATTTTAAATGTTTCAGGTTGGTTTATTAGAGTATCTGCTTTCATTAAACTTGAGAGAAATGCATTTCATAGAAGTCTGCAGTCTCCGAGTGTCCTTCTGTTTTGTTTTTGTATTATTTCCTCTACAATTCATGTGAGGCACGTATTTCCCATGAACAGACCCAAATAAAACATCACCACTTTGTGTACAGACATTGCTCCTACCATATGATTGTGTCAGAGGAGACTCACAGCCAGGACACTATCACCACTGTGTTTTTGGCATGCGGTTTTAAGACTAATTTGGAATACATTACTTGATTTGAGTAATCTAATGGAAATGGGAAAATGTTACAAATTACATGTTAGGGCTCAAATTCTGTAAATTCTACACTAATACATTTCACAAGTCACCTTTACACTGCCCTTTTCTCCCAAAAGATCCCAATACATCTGCTCATAGGTGATAAGGTGTCTGTTGGGATTTACTATTAAACCTGCAGGAGAGATCTAAACGTTTGCAACTTGCAAAGTCCCAATTTAGGGTTTTGTTCCACCACTGGTTCCTATATTTTACAAATGCAACATGTTGCCATCTCCTCAATAAATCATTCATGCATTGTAATTCGCCAGGGATTCAAACTTCATATTTGAAAGATTATCGATTCAAACCTTTTTTGTTGTCAAAACCCTATTAGGGATAACCGTATGACATCAGTCTGACATCATCAGGGATTATTTCACATACTTGACATGACCCCCACAAACCACAAAATACTGTGTTTTAATAGGCTTGGTAGTACTTTTCGGTAAACTGATTCTGATGTGAAAAGTATATGCTTGAGAAGCACCTCTGTATACTTTAACTTATAAATGCTGACAAAAAAATATGTATAAATGTGTACAAGTCTGTTAAAATGTTATATGAAGTGAATCAGAAAAAAACACTAGATGGCACTATTAGCACATGAATAACTTGAAAGCTGAACCACAGCTGTGTGTTCTGCTTTTGGCCACAGGATGGCAGTTCACAACCAGGTATTTTGCCTTTTGTTTCAATGCAATAATAACATCCATTCCTCTTATATCACAAAAACATCAATTTATTACATATGAGTTATTAATGCATGGAAGCCATATAATTAAGTAAAAAAAAGAATACATTTTCCCATTTTTCATCTCTTCATTTTAGTCATAGTGAAGTCCCTCTCCCCTGTTTTTTGGAATCAGAGACAGTGTTTGAATCATACTGAGACATTTATTTATGCATGTATGTTTTCCATTTAGACTGAATGCAAATACAGCAAATACACACCACCAAGCACTAGGGGAATGTAGAGCAAAAGGCAGTGGAGAATTGAAGATGGAGGCTAAACAGCAGAGCTCTTCACGAGGGGGAAAAAAAGCTCATATCCATAATCTGAACTATGCTGGTTTACTACATTAATGGGGCCAATAAATGTTTTCGTCTCTCTGAGGACCTAAATGCCCAGATTCAGAGAGACTCCTCTTCATCGTAACGCTCAATGTCACTTTCTTTACAAGACTGTAATTCACTTCCAAGACAGCTCCTCTTCACCTTGGATTGAGAGGAGAGGTCGTTCCTACATCTGCCTCGTGGTGATTAACAGCACTTTGGGCTGAGCGCTGATAACTCCTGCTCCCATAACCACGACTCCAGACATAAGGCACCCATTCATGTGACACTTCCAATGCACTGCCGTCCTTCACATTCAACTTTCCGCCTCATCTCTTGAACCTCCCATCAGTTTCTACATAGTTTACAGGATAATACACAGAAATATGGATATTTATATATAAATACAGGCCCTCCATCCTTCAACTCGCCACAGTATCGCCCACAGTAAACAACATCTCTCCTGATGCCTACAGTTATTTCTCTTCCATCAGTAGTGTGTCCTATACTACAGCAAAGACAGGTCATTTTTTCCCAACAGTTTACAGTATGTGCTGCTATCATTGCAAGCAAGTGCCTTCACAACAGTCCAGTGTCATATGACCAGAAAAAAAACAAAAAAATAAAACAGAGCAAAATAGAATATACATATAACCAGTTTCTCATTTCCTCAGACACATCAACAGCAGTTGGACAGTTTCAAGTCAGGGGACGGGGGGATTAGACAGAGCGGGCGACAAAGCCATGGTCACAAGTGTTTAAAAAGCTCCTTTGAATATCACTAACTGTGTTATAGGTTTTGGTTACGCTTCGGTACACATGAGAGTTCACAGTTTTCTCCCTTTAGAGGATAAGAATAATGGCTGCTTATTGCAAATCTCACAAGCAGTGCGCTTCACTGCTTCGGTTAACAGTAGCACACGGATGACAGCAACACGGCTAACATGGGTCAGGCTCCATCAGAGGGATTCTTATGTGTGATAAGTGATGCATAGTATATTCTTAAAGGTCATCCAGAATATATGTTGTGTGGAAGTTTCTGGCGGATAGACGGCGTACGTCAAACTATAAGTCTCGGCTTTGTCTGTCAGGGGAACGGGGAGGAAAAAAAAACAGGCCTCACATTCACCATTCCTATAAATACAATTACAAACTCATACACCATAACTTAAGAGTTAATCCAACAAAAAAAACAAATAAGTACCAATGTTAGTCTTGTGATTTCAGACGTTTCAGGCAGAGTTCAAGAACATGCAAGTTATATCTGGAAAATCTATTTTGATCCTGAACAATAGGGATCAGTTGTTCGGGCAGTTTGTCTGTTTGTCAGCAGAATTTAAGAAAAACTACTGGCAATTTTTATGATAAATGGTGAAAGGGTGAAGCATAGGCTAAAGAAGAACCAATAAAATTTTAGAGCAGATCCAAATTACTGGTCAGATCTTTTTTTTCACTTTTGTTACCATTACAACACAGTAGATTAGTGCTGCATTTATGTGCTGTCAGTATAATCTGAATAATTAGATCCTGGCAAAATGTTATGGCTCACCAGATTTGTTTCGTTTGTCCTTTGTTATCAATATTGATATGCCAAGGAGCCCATATGAATCTTTTTCATTATTTTCTGAGCCCACTAGGTGGCACTCTTGATTTTAAGAAAAAGGCTCAATCAATGGTTATCCAGTGTATTCCAGCCCTTTGTTTTACAGAGAGAACCATTGTGGGTTCAAAAGATCAAGAAAAATGGTCCATGAGGCTTCATTGGCACATCACCAGTTGTCACACATATACTGGAAACAGCTATCAACACATTGTATTTAGCACAATCAATAGTAATAAAATACCAATCTGAAAAAAAAAGAAAAATTAAATAAATAATATACAGTACAAATTCAATATTCAGTAAATGGGACCACCAGACGAGCATGTAAACGCACCGCCATGAAGCTCTGCTCACTGAGTGCTGTTCCTTTATAAATTGCTTACTGAAGTTGCAGTTTCAAGCCTCTATGATCAATATGTTTGTATCACAAATGATTTTCAAAGTTGAATGAACGACTTACAGACATTCTGATATTACAGCTTCAACAAAAAGACTAAAGGCCTGCCTACAAATTCACTGTTTTCTCTTCCTTGCATCACCACTTTCAAGTTCTGGATGAGAAATTAAACTGAAAGGCCGAAACGTCCAAAAACACAAGACAAACATTCGAACTCTGTTTTATGATGGAAGTCAGTAAATTCAATTGAAAACATATCAGCACATTTCTGAAACTTATTAGATAAAACATTATTTATATTAAAATATCTCTAAAAATCCTATAACTGTGCCCAAAACGTGTGACCAGCATTTATTTATGCAGATGGCGAGTTGACCACAAAATGAAAGCGGTAACAGTGAGCTGGGGAACGGGATGAGGACAGAGACGTCTGGATGCTGGAGACTGGTACCAAAGCAGAGCTGTCCACTGAATGTCCTTCTTCAGTGGACTCCGTCATCATCACGATGTGTCCACTTCTCATTGGTCCAGTGATTTATAGAGTTTCTGCTCAGTGCTCAGTCCCATCATCTTTGAGCTTTGCGTGGTTCTGACTTGTTAAAATGTTCATGTGTTTATTTTTTATTTTTTTCATTCCCTCTGCTATTTTTTTAATTGAATCATGCAGATTATAATCATCTGATATTATACATATTTCATAAACAAGCAAACACTGGACATAAATTAGATCCTCTATAGATAAAAATGTAAAAAGCTAATAAGACAGCTGTTGATTATACCGAAGGTGTCACGGCCAGGAGGTGGCAGCGTCGAGCAAAAGGCTGCCTCTTGCCACTTGGCGCCAACCTCCCCCGCCCCACCCCTCCACCAGCATTGTCCCCACCCTTTCACTCAACCCTCCTAGTATCCTAGATCTCATTCATTTCATCAGTGATTGGGACCTTTACAACTGAAAAGGAAGGAAGGGTTTTGGGGCTGTTGGGTCGGTGAATGAAAACTCATTGATTCAAATGACCTTCAGAGTTTAAAGGAGGCAAAATGTATATATTAAATAATGAAATTACACTTTCAGATAAATAACTCTTTTTTTTACATAGCTGTGACGGGGTTGTTACTTTCAATCTTGCATTAATCCACTTGATTATACCAATAAATCAACCAAAAGAAGACGTTTTTCCTGTTCCATGAGGAGCCGGGATGGGCCGGGACAAGCAGGAGGCGGGGGTTGGGTCGGAGGCTGAGTCACAGTCGATTTGTCTAAAGGGACAGGAGTGGAGGTCTACTGCTTCATGGAACGCAGTCTGTTCTCGTGTCGGTGGTTACACAGGCGGGAGAGAGAGAGAGTTCTCAGGTGTGGTTGGTGGCGTACCGCTGGGCGGGGCAGGGGACACACGGACTGAGGATCCTCCTGTCCCCCCCGTTTCAGGAGCCACCATGGCCGATCAGGACTGCAATGGGATGACAACAGTCAGATCAGTCATCACACATGAACATGGGTGGAAATTATGTTTCCTAGCCAGGACACAAAAAATGTAAGAAGCCCTCTAATTCTCCTACACAGAGTCAAATAAAAGATGAAAAATTACAACTGTTGTCATTTTTCCTGTCTCTGTGTCCATCTTGTATGTGTTTGTGTTTCTTTGAAATAATCTTTTCCTCTCTTTGTAATATCTTCAAGTCTTTGTTGTCATTGTGAGTTTCTTTGTATCACTGTGTGGTCATTATGCATCTCCTCATAGTTGTTTGTCCCTATTTTGTGTTGTTTTGTGTCCCTTTGAGGCTGTGTTGCTCCTTCTTGTAGTTGTTTAGTGT
>JAOWBC010000710.1:4291765-4315709 GCA_028566105.1 Hypoplectrus providencianus
CAGGGTGAAAAAAGGACAAAATGACGGCACAATAGCTGAGGGTTTACTCTGCTGTCGCAAACACACACACACACACACACACACAGACAAAATGTCACACTGATGTATTTTCTCTGCAAAGGTACTTACAGGGGAGCCATTTTCTTTAAGGGCTGCTGGAGCCTCCCGTGGGCTGACTGCCGCATAGTTCTGAACAGGAGAAAGAAAGTTGTCTTTATTAACTTCCAAGTACGAGGTTATTCCAGCTACATTACATATTCATAACATTAATTGGTTAGCCACACAGAATGATATCCTTATTCTTTGCTAATCACTAAGTGCTTAATTAGAGCAGATATGAAGTGACCAGGCAATACTCCATGAGAGATCATGTTTTGGTCACTCAGCAAACAACTAACTCCCTCTTGTTTTTAGCTTCTTAAATGCAAAATGCAGCTCTTTGTTCAACAGCGAGTCGCCAACTGTGTTTGCTGCTTCGTGGAAAGTAGTACAGCATGTACAACAGCTGTTGGTCGCAGGCAAAAACAATGCCATAAGAGTGGTGAGTGGGAGCTGCACATAGAGGTGATAATTCTCTGGTGTTCCATCACAGCAACCCCTTTCACATTGTCACATTTTTTTTTCATGAAGTCATTGACACTTTGTTGAGAAATGCTTTTAAAGCTGCAAAACCAAAAACAATGAGCCAAGTAGAGACTCTGTAGAGATGCCTTAACCCTGCAGGGTGCTATCCTCCAAAGTTTAGTCCGAACTAACTACCTGGAGGCCAGCAAAGATAGAGAATCAAGTAAAAGTTAATTAGTGAATTTTAAATAAGAGTTCTAGTATGTTAGGTTATAGTTCTAGAATGTTAAGTTACTATTAAATTATTGCTCTACAATGTAAAATTCACATAAAAGAGATTTACTGTGGCACTTCAGACTGCTGTACACCAGAGTTTAGTGTGATCTGACAATAAGAAGGTCAGCACAGTTCTAAAATGTCTTGTTACCATCAATGACTTTCAATTTACAAGTGCAGAATAATAAAAAAAGGCATTGTAGAATCATTACTTATGTGTGCACAGTCCCTGTTGGATGCTGTCCACCAGAGGTCGGTTTGCTGTGCTTGATGACTGTCAATAGGGCCAGCTTAAGTTCTGGAAAGTTAAATTGGAGTTCTAGCATGTTAAACTATAGTTCTAAGATGTTACCGCAAGTCATACGTATAGCATGCTAAGTTACTGTTCTGGAATTTAAAGTTACAGTTCAAAATAGTTCAGTCACAAATCTAGAATACTAGGTGCCAAGGTGAGAGAGATGATAATGTTTAGTTACCATTCTAGAGTGCCATGTTACACCTACTCTAAAAGTGTAATACCTAAAGTTCCAAACATAACTAACAATTCTAGAATGTTAACTCCATACTGTCACAGAAGTCAGAAAGTTAAGATACAGTTCTAGAAACCTACATTTAGAATAGAATGTAAAGTTCTGATAAACTTATCCTTCTAGACTTTTAGGTGCACATATCAGAGTTTTACTGCGGCCCTACCATGACAATGCCAATTCTAGAATGTTATGTTGCCATCATGTCAATTTAGAAGTGCTGAATGCTAAATAGGCTGTATAGAATTATTAGTTAGAGTTAAGGAATGATAAGTCGCAATTCAATTAGCATCCTGGAATGATTAGTTACATTCTAGAGTTTACTCAACTTCTCAATTAGGTTATTGTTCTAGATGTTTTCTGTGACCCTACAGAATCAATGAGTAAAAATGTGCATCAAAAACCACTTGTATTGTCTGTTTTAATTAAAAAAAAAAAAGAAGAAAAAAAAAGAAAGAAATCGTGAAGAGAACTTTTAGTATGAAACTGCACAGCATGTGGTGCAGGCCTTTTTCATGACAAATTCCACGACAGCAAAACAAAACAGTATTTAATAACAGAGACTGCACTGCGGTTTCTTGTTACAATTACAGGACCCTGGTGTAAACCTTTTTCACAGCAAACATTTTGACATCCCATTGCAGGAAAAACACTGGCATAATTGATAACATAATTACATTTAGGTGAGCTACTTCGAGGCTGATGGTTTTGGGGTTACTGGCTCACTGCATGTTTCCTGAGCCGCTTGATGGAACTGAGCCATCGTTACCGAAATTTTACCTGTGCCTTTTCTGCTATGCCGAGCCAAAATGTCTGCCGTGACAAAGGTCTATTGTTCATGCTGGCTCAGTGACGGCGCTCGCTGCAGTCTTCGCTAATGTCATTAGTTACACCTGTGTCTGCTTCTGGAGCCACAAGCAGGAGAGGTGACATGTTCCCAGGGTCTTATGTTCCCCCCTTTAATACTGTGTTTGCAAACATTTACCCTCCTATTTTTAAATTTTACACATTTAAAGTTTAAATGTTCCATGAATATTACCCAGTTAACCTTACCCATGAACCTTAACTGTTTGGAGACAGAAACAGTCAGATTTTATGGATATCTCACCGTACTGCTGACCTCTTTCCTAACCCTAACTTAATTGGAACATGTATTTTTCTCTCTCTTCTCATACACAATGAATGTTTTAAATGCCTTACTATTTTAATCTGGTTACTTATTTTGTTGACTTTCTTCAAATAGAAAGGGCATATATATCAAGAGACATAATATCAAGCCATAGGATATTTCCCATTATGTGCTATGGATATGGGGAGAATAGGACCCTGGGGACATAGGGCCCTGGGAATGTATAACCCAGGTAACATAGGACTCTGGGGACAAAGGAACACTGGGAGCAGAGGGCCCCTGGGAACACATTGTCCTGAGGATATAGGACCCAAACAATATAGGACCTTCATAACTTGGGACTGTTGGAACATATTGCCCTTGGAAGACCAAGAACCCAGGTAACATAGGTCTCTGGTAACATAGAGAACAAAGTGGCCCTGGGAACATATGACTCCATGAATGTAGGACCAAGGTAATATAGGGCTCTGGTAACAAAGGTCTCTAGAAACACAGGAGGTTTAGTGTGTTTACTTCCTGTTTTTCAGTACATTTGTCATAAAATCTGCATATACCGACTAGCTTAAACATGGACTCCTAAAGCAAATTGACACTACCCTGTTATTCTGTTGTCATTTTATAAAAAGCATATGTAAAGATATCCTGAATATATGATATAGTCTCTTTATGTTTTTGTCCATGCACATGTTTGCGCAGATGAGTTTTAAACTGTTATGTATTGATAATCAGAGCCATGACTGACAGTCAAACCAATAACAGCATGTGCATACTTAATGAATTGTTTATGAAGGCAATTCTCAAGATGAACACAGTGTTTTTACTACAGTCTGGTGGCACCGCTCCCCAAATTAAAAAGCTGTCTCTGACAGGCAGACAGCTGGCAGCAGGCGAGCCTTTGTGCTGCTGTAGAGAGACTCCAGAGACATGGCATGGCTCCCTCTTCTGGCTCAACAGTGCCGGTGCTGGAGATCTTTGTCTGCCTACACATGACGTCATCCTCCATTTGGTGGAGATGCACAATAGTTTTTTATTTTTTTCCAAAGATGTCTTACTCTGACGTGTTTGAAAATTGGACTTAGCACTGAACTGGCACTTCAAAGGCACCAACTCTACATTATTGCCTGAGTTCATCCACACCATTAGCTGAATGGCTAAAGAGCCCTGCAATGATTACATTATAATAAGGCACCTGTGGGACAGTCAGCCAGCACTCAAATCTTTGCCTCCGGAGATGAATGGGATCCACACCTGCTTTCATCATCCTCATTAATACATTGTCAATACTTTAATCCCTCCATAATGACGCTATTATGTCCTGGCTGTCTGGGGAATATGGGTTTCATGTCATTGCAGCCCGAAGACAATGCTTCTCCCACTAATCAAGACCAAAGCTCTGCAAAACACTAAATTTTTCACTGAAAGTCAGTTTCTTTCACTGATTTGATAGTTGTCCTCACTTTATGAATGTAGCTTGAGCTTGTATAAAAACAAGAAAATTGTAACTAAAGAAAAAGAGAATAAGAAAACATACAGATGATAAATCCCATTGCACTGTGCTCTGGCTGAATCTTGATTTCCTCACTCACAGACTCACTGTAAGTGTGTGAGTGCTCAGGGCTGTCCCACTTTGAATTCTTAATATGCTTGAGGGCTCTCTGGCCAACATTCTCAGCTCTTTCTGCATACTTTAAACCATAAGTCTGCAGATCTGCCGCCTGAGGGAGTTACCCACAATGCACTGCATTGTGACGTAAAACAAAGGGCTACCAGGGGAAACCTCAAAGCGTTTAAAAAATATATATATCAAAAAGAGTAGCAGCATACGGGTATTTAGCCTGATAGATTGTACAATTTCATAAACATAAAAAAAGTATATAGAAAAACATGAAATCAGTATATTACAAGCTGTACCGCGCTCCTCTAATTTGGCCGTGAGGAAGGTTAAAAGGTCAAATAAAAAGTCCAAACTAACAACTGTAGGAAACATTAAATATTTGTCAGGACTGTGAGATCTCTGCATATGTAGCATGATACAGGATATGCATTATGCAAATATGTATAAGGTGCACCAGAAGAGAATTAACTTTTCACTAGTAAAGTTCTGATTGATGGAATATGAAATAAAATATATATTTTGTGAGCTTTTATAAAATATGTGAGTTCAGAGTGAAAGGAGTTGAAATATTAAACTTTATAGGCAAACCAAAACCTGGTCCTGCCACACAGTCACATAAAACCAGCTCAGCTTATGCTAAAGATGGCAGGGATGCGTGCTGTTACACTTGTGTTTAAAAATGACAATGACTTCCACTATGAGGTTGCCAAGCAACCAATGGAATGTGTCTCTATTACTGGCGATCAGAAAGCAAACACAAAATACAACTTAATTAGTGAGTTTTTGAGCCTGCGGGTGGATTTGATACCCTCAGACAGAGCCGGGCTGGCACCGTGCCTGTCATCAGTTTCTAACTGGCTGCAGCCTCCAGCTTTGTATTGAACCGACAAATTTGAGATGTCATGTCATCTAATTCTCTGCAAGAAAGCAAATATGTATACTTCCCAAAATGTCAAATGTGGGGTTTGAATACAAATATGTGGCTGACCTTAAGTGGAGTACAATTGGTAAAGATGATTCATTGCCAGAACAATGTGTTGGAAAGACTGCACTGGCATGCTAACCTTGCTTTACACACTTTTCAAGTCACTTTTGTTATCAGCTAAATAACCAGTACTGCTGCTTTGAATTTGTGGAATTTCAAGCTGAAGCAGTATGGACCCAAAAAGCCTGATCTCACAAAATTATGTGGAATTACCAAAACTTCTTAACACCGGTTTCCTGGTACTGGTTGCAAATGATTATGGAGTTCAGTTCAATTAGTGCTATGCAATGCAGCAGGTCCTTAGCACTGTCAGGCTGTCACAATGTGGCATCATTCAAGATGCAAACATGTCTATATATATTATGTGCACATTATATTTATTCTGCATTTGTCCCATTTGCATTGCTTGTAATTTTGCATGTTTCCATTGACTTTTTATTCAATTGCAATGAACAAAAAATGTCTGGTGTGAACAAGTAAAAAATAAAAGCAGTAGATGTCTATATTCTCATAGTTCCTTTACCTGCGGTGAGGCATTCATGATGTTGGGGTGAATTTCTGAGCCATTTGTATGAGTCTCCGTCTTGGTGTCAGCCCTCTTCAGCATATGGGCCATGGTCACTGCACTGGGGTCTTTCTTTGCCACAGGAGGCTGGGTGAAACACAAACAGTACTATTAAGTCAAACAACGACAACATTTCTCCACAGAAAGAGAAGCACCGCATACGAGCAGCATTTCTTCCAAAAGAAAGCATCAGAACACTGTGAACTGAAAGGAACAAACACTGAAATCCAATTTTTTATTGGATTGTTCAGGTTGATGACAGCATGCAAATGATGATGCAGCAGCGGGGGATTCAGAGAAACAGACAAAAATAAAACGGGTGAAGAATTCATAAATTAATTCATAAACAAAGAGAATAAAACATGTAGAGTGTGGAACAAAACAAAATATAACAAAAGTCACTGTATAGGAAATGTTCCAAACCCAAAATGAATTATGAATTCATGATTAAATAATATTTTATAAAAGCTGCGCATGATTTTTAAGTCCAGCCAGGCAGGGTGAATCCAGTGGGTGATGATGATGGAGGATGAATGCATTCATCTGTCTACCTCATGATGTGTTCTCTCCTCGGGGAGCTTCTCCTCTATGGGAGACTTGTCCCTGGTGCCCATTAGACGGGCCGAGTAGAACCTGGAGGTCTCCTCAAAGTCCTCCCGGCCCACCTCAGGCTGTCGTTCCCTCTCTCCCAGCTCTGCCATGCCCTTAGAAAAGTCGTCTGTGCCGGAATGGAGGTCCATGATGACGGTGAAGTCGACCTCAGCCTCCAAGCTGGAGGTGGAGCTCACTGTCATGCTGGAGCACTTGCGCTCAATGCCCAGGTGGGTTTCCCTCATGCAGGCCACCGTGTCCCGCTCCTGCTCTTCCTCTGAGGCTATAATCGTCTGAGGCCTCCTGTCCCCAAGCTCCTTCTGAGGCGGGTACAGAAGGTAGAGGATCACCAGTTTGTGATTACATAACTGCAGACGGATGGATGACGAAGATGTTGTGGAATGGGATGGAAGAATCATCCTTGTGTTTGAGGGTTTTGTGTTTGCTGGGATTCAGGGAGGTCTCAAAATAAAAGCCATTATACATGCACTGTATCCTGAATATATAGTAAACCATAACAGGGCATGCAGTCAGGAATGAAAAGGAGATCGACTGTAGGACGATGAAGGCTTATGAAACAGCAGGGGGGGTCACACGATATTAGAAAAATTGACTGATTCTCTCAACCTTTTTTGGGATTACTTGATCATACAAAAGCTAAATACAGTGACAACATATCTGGTCACGTCTGTTTCACAATTTAAAAATTATAATATATATATATATAAATATATATACCTATAACACCTCAAACATAGTCATAATAAAGTGTATTTTCTAATTAAAGATACTCCTCAAAATCCCCCAAGGCCATATATGTTATTCACATCATGTAATTTTTTTAAGGTATTATGTAAGTTCCACAATAATAATTTCATGGAAAAAAATCATGGACCTACAAGGCTTGAAAACAATACAAAAGGCAGGTAGCCAGCCAGAAAACCTGAACTTAACAGCTTTTACAGTCACCTCTCTAACAGGTGACCATAAAAGCATTTTTAAAAAAAAACAGCAGAACAAAGTACAGACATGATTAAAAAGCTCTGTTTTTAGGGGTCATGGGCCAGAAAGTTGGGGAATTACTGAATTAGAATGTAGCTCCTGAGGCAGCTAATTCACACTAATGCCGTTCATATTAATTACACGTACACTAGCTAATTAGATCCCAGTAAAAACGAGATCATGCCAGCAATAGCCAAGCACAGGGGGTTTTGTTTTCCACCCACCCATTCAGTTCAAACTCATGATGATGGATGACTGCAGCTAAGTAGCCAGTGAAAAGCAACACTTTATTCTTTAGAGCTGTTGGCTGTTTTTAGATATTCCAAGAGAAAGTGGTGCAGTCAGTTAGGAGGCATGCAGTTTACCCGTAAGGGGTGCACAGAGGAATAGAGATGATGGGTGGAGCATATGAAGGTGGGTTTAATGTGAATGAATAACCTTGAAATCTGCAAACGGCTCTTCATAAATGGCAGGAGTAGAGACAGGCTCCTGCAGGGGGAAGCAGAGGAAAGAGCAGAGAGAGCATCTGAAGGTTAGCACAAGCTGCAGTGGTCAGTGGGCTGACAGACCACCACACAAACAGAAGCAAACACTTGACTGGAGCCTGGAAATATGAGCTCAGTGTGTTCTGAGCTAAAGATATTTCAGTTCCAACCTAAACTGGGATCCTGGTGTACTGCTCGGATTGCCTCTTTATATAGCCACACAATTCAAAGTAAATAATAATTCAGTTTTTTTAAGCTTTCAAAGAGGACACAAAGCAAAGTTTAGGTACATCCATGAATGGTTGAATCAATGGCAGCTGGACTTGGTTGTTGAATCCAAGAGTAGTTCTTACTGACATGCAAGGAGTTATACAACTGCTGTGAGGTCATTTCATGGAGGTAATATAAGAAATGGATACTGCACACAGAGATACTGACTATTCAGTCAAATGAGAATGCTAAAACAGGATGCAATGATGTCACAGACTTTCAAATCACTTTTCCCATGTGGAAGAAAGTGTACAAAAATTAAACCTACATGGATTTAAAATTCATCAAACAAAGAGTTGAAAATCATACTTAAGCTGTTTTTCAATTATTCTACCATAGTGGTCTATAGGGAAAATGGTGTCTGAAGGGGAAAGTTTTTACTGCAATAACAGGAAAAACTGCTATCAAGGCTGAGTGGTGAGGCCCTATCCAGTTCTCCTAATACAACCAAGGGTCAATATCAGCGTCATGGAAACCACCTGTTTGTTTATGCACCTGGCTGCTGTAACAACAGTTTTTGAGTTGTTGTTGTCACATGATGACAAGTTTTAATGAGGTCAAAATGTCAATGTTTCATTATTGTCTTTGGAAGAGAGAATCGGAAAGCACTGTAGATCAAGTTGTTTGTAGATTCCTCTGTTAGGTGAGATTTTCTGTTTTCGATAGCTTGCTTTGCTCTTTCAAACCTTTATAATGAAAAATCTACATAATTTTGATGGGAGTTTGATAGGACTACTGTCTAAAATAGCTGCATACAAATTTTGGACTATAACCTTGAACTCTCCACCATTCAGTAAGAACTGCGGAAGCCCCTAGGACGAGAGATAAAACCCCATTATGGGCTTTTCTCATCCACTTTTTGTAGGTATACTGAAATACATCACAAAGTATTAAAGGTAAATGCAGCTTAATGAAGCCTACATAAACCATTTTATTTATTCTCTTAAGACACAGAATGGCACTGTTCAAAAAAGGTTTGAAAGCACATTGAATTGCCATTTCTTGAGCCTTTGTCTTTAAACAAAGAGTGCCATCTAGTGGCAACAACTAACAATACAACTTATTCATTTGGACATCACTAAAGGAAACCATCATTGTGAGCCAGGAGCTGCCCCTTTTTTCTTGTCTGGTGGTGTATTTTAGTGGGCTTAACAATTATGACATTGCGGAAAAAACTAAATATACTGTGCAGGACAGAGATTGGTGAGTTGCGCGGGAGAAACCAATAAGACTTTGAGCCAGGATGCTGCTGTCAATGCTCGTAAAGAAAGCTAAAAGTCAACTCTCTATTTTAAGTAAATACATTTCGGTACATGAATATAGCACAGTATACATCACCTTATATGTCACATACGCAATCATGTCCAGTGCGTGTTATGGATGCAAGTAAAGTTGTGCCATTGTTAAAGTTGTTGGATATCATGTGAACTGCTTCATGTTTTAAAATATCATATGAACCTTTTATTGAGGACACAAGTCCAGTTGCCCTTGATTCAAACCTTCTTGGATAAACAGGACCTGGATGACTGATTATTTTCACAGACACCAAGTTTAGGTGAGAAATTAAGCCAGAGCCAATCAAAGACCACTGGGTCATTTCAGATCCAGTCAGGTCTAAATGGATTCAGGCCAGGCACAAATTTCCAGCACAAATTGACAGTTCAGTTTGAAGGACAGAAAAGAGGTGAGCTTACTGCAACAAAAGCAACATCTACACACAGGTTTATTTGTTAGAATTAGCAGAGGCAGGACAGGAGAATCATGCAGTTTGTTTCAGCATAGCAACAGCCGCTCATTGACCAACTGAGAAAGTGTTGCAACACTATGCACCTTGAATTTCAATAAGAGGGCCCTCAAATCATATTGTCAAATAATAATGTAAAATGTCCAATAAAAGGTGCTGGGTGCATTTCAAAGCCTGTCAAAATGACAAAATGTGTGAATGGGTCCACATGTTTGGAGGAGCACCTAATATTTTCCCACACTCCCCGAGTTCAATCTGATCTTGATATGATTGTCACTCGCCAGTGAGGTCGTTCGCACACTGAGAGCTACGCAACACCTCTTCTCATGCCTGTTTAATCCAATATATGCAAGAGCTTGACTCAGATGAAAAGGTGGGAAATGATGAAAGCTGTCATGTCTATTCACTTCAAATCCCTTTCATTCCGGTGCCAAACGCGTGCAAGCTCCTAATGATACCAACAGTGAAATGAAAGCAGCAAATCTGACTGTGTCAGGCACTGAGCTGTGGTGTCTGGCTGCTCGCTGCCTGCTGGGGCTTCACAGTTGGAGGAACCAATGTGTTTGGATCACACTTCATCCAGGGAAGAATAGTGCATCTGATTTACGATTTATTATCACCAATTGGAAGGATCAAGGGTTATTTCATGAATTCTGTTGGTGGAAGTTCATCAGTTTAATACAGTTTCTCAATCATTTGTGCACAAACCAATGCTATACTCCATTTATCTCTAATTTTGGGAGATAATAGCTGTCTGTCGCAAAGTAATGGATGGCAGTACTTTTCATCCTTTCTTCCTCAAATTAGTATGCAATCAATTGTTTGTTTTGTATTCCCAGTTTGACAATGGCACAGAGATGTGCGAAAATCATCCAAGCGATGATAATATGTAAGCCTGTCTTTCCTTGCCACCCTCTGACAGGGAATAACGTGAGCTGGAAAGAAATTTGAGGCTCACAAGTTAGAGAAGGTGACGACAAACCAACAACCACAACATAAGATATTGATTTTTGTCTTTTCTTAGAAAAAATCACAGCCAGTGGTGAGCTGTACAGATTTGCCAGACAGTGTGGAGCATGTTGGGGGTAATGGGAAGGGATAAATTGGGTTGCCATATGGGAAAATGTCCACACTTTTTGACGGATTTTTGCAACATGACAGAGCAAAAGTACTGCTCCGTCTGCTCTTCAAACAGGCACGAACAGGTAAGATGAATGAGTGTTTCAAGTCACTGAAAAAAAGAAAAATGGCGTGCGATTCTGTCTGAAGCTCATGCGATGCTTTTAATTCCAATGACTGAATAGCAGATGCCAAGCAGAGTTACCGAGTGTCTCTTCTTGGCTGTGTCCAGGCTCGGCTCCCTGCCGGCATTTCGGCTGTTCCGTAGTATTAGTCCAGACTCGCGGGCCTTCTGCGTTTTCACAGGTGGGACTGGGGGAGCCATTTTTGGAAGCGCTGAAATCTTTGAGCCAAACGATTGACTCTCTGTTGGTCCTCTACTAGGATGAAAGCTCTCATCAGGATGTTCTGTCTTAGCTTCCAGGTCGGCTGCGAATGCTGGATGAAAGGCGGCAGAATCAGTCCAGGGGAGGTCTGAAGATCCCTCCGGAGAGCCAACGGACCAACGGTATTCCCTCCTGATGACCCGTGTGGGCTCGTCTTGTCCTGGCCTGTCCCTTTCATCCTTACACGCTAAGCTCTTTGACCGCTCTGGCTTGAGAGGAACAATCCTGGACATTTCCGACTGGTAGCTGCTGCCTGACAGTCGGTGGAGAGACGTCCTCTGACCTCTGTCTCCCATGAAACCCTCAATATCGTCAGCTCCAGAACTACTGATCTTCCTCTCATGCGTCCTGACCTGTCGCAGCTTTACCTCAGCAAGCTCTTTATTGTCAATAAGGCCCCGCCCTCGCACCCTCTTTACACACTCCCCTTTAACACCTGCTAACGAACCATCATGTTCTACCTTTGTGGGTCCATTAACTGAGCCTAAATCGATATCAGCTGGCCCAAGCGGACTTACTTTTCTCTTTACCTGCTCTATTCCTTGAGTGGATACCTCCCTGCTTTCTCGTTTTGATGTATCCTCCCGTTGGTTATCTTTATAGAGCCTCACAGACTGATCCTTTCCTGATCCCTGATCATCTTTCATCATCTCGGTCGGGGATGATTCACAATGATTTCCTGTTTTAGAGTTGTTTTCAGGACTGTTGTCTGAGTCTGAGCCCTCATCTTCCTCTTCAGTAGAATTGCTTCCCTTTCTGTAGCTGAGATCGGCAGGTATTCCCAGGTTTAAGCTCTGGGGTCTCCTCTTTTTCCTCGGTTTAGAAGCTGTGCGCTCTTTTATCTGGCGTGAGCCTGGGGCCACATCTTTGTTTGCCTCAGGGTCTGAGGCTTGAGATGGTTTACTTTGAGATTTGCCTTGAAATGAGTCCACATTCTCAGATAATTGAATCTCAAAACGACTTTTGCTCGTTGGCCATGGCTCCAAGCATTCATCTGCCTCTCTGGATGATTTTGTTGATGGAAATTCATCAATATGGCTTTTCATTTCTTTTCTGTCATACCCTGTTACCTCTTTATGTATCATCTTCGTAACTTCTATCTCTTTTTCCAGCTCCCTTTTCTCCCACGAGGAATCAGATGTGAGGGATTTGTTCTTTTCCTCTGCCTTCCAGTCATGGTCCTGTTGATAAGTTTCTTGTTTTTCAATCAATACCCACTCCTCAGAGCCCTACATGTTGGTATAGATTAAACACAGTTAGACATGCTAGGCACAGATGCTGCAAATAATGACATCTATATAATCATCACAGAAAAAAACAAAAAACTAAATCTAAAACTGGTTCACAGTGAAGTTTTGGTAAATATAATCTTGAATTTAGGATTTGTATTCATTGTACAATAAGTGGTGGTCTTTTTTTAAAGACAATCTTCTGCATTTTTAACCTGGGCCCCTTTCTCTAATGTCCTTGTGTTGAAGTAATAAATGGGAACAACAGTTTTTGAAATTGGTTAAGTATTGAGAGCAATATTTATTTTTTGGTGCATTTGCTCATCATCAGTTATGTTATTAGAGACAATATTTTAAATAATCTTTCACGAAAAGAAGCTGTAGATAAGGATTGTTCTGCTTGTTTTTCTCCTGATGACAGCTGGCCTTGTTTGCAACCTTCAACCTTCAAGCGTCAATCAATTGTAACCACACCCCCAAATATGTATCATCGATTTTCTTCTAATGTGACCATTATTTACACAATTAACATGCCATGAATATGTAAACTAGAAATTTAAATCAGAATCTTACCAAAATAACTTTTTGTGTTTAGTAATATTGTACTGAGACCAATGGGACAGGAGTGCGTCTGCAACCATCATTAGCAGCCAATGTTTTTTTGATAGAATACAGACTTAAGACACATCCCGGTTAGCTTTTCTGGTCAGACCAAAAGGTGCTGCTTGGGTGGAACAAGTTATTTTATGACATTTTAGAATAGGATTCTCCTTGACCAAGACTTGGTCAAGTGTAAGGTAATGAGAAAACATTTTTTATCTTCATATTGTTATTTCTATAATGTTAACAGTTCAAGCCTGTGGCCAAAACAAGCTCCTTAAGTGAATGGAAATAGATGTTGCACTATTGCACTAAAATATTACATTACAGCTGCAACCAATTCCACAAATGCTTTCACTTTGACACAAAAACATAGGACTTTAGGGTTGAGAATACAGAAGATTCCCTTGAAATAGCTGGACATATAAATGATAATGATGCACAGTACAGTAGGCAGTGTATTTCATTAAACCTCAAATGCCAAAAATATTAAGCTCTGGATGAAAGAAGTAGAGTGAAAGATGTGCAACCTCAGGTGAAGTCACCAGAGTCTTCTGGACGAAACCCTCAACAGACAGGCTGTTAACAGGGTCCTTTCCCACTGCTCGGCCCACCAACTGGCCGACACGAGGCAGAGGAGAGAGTTTAAAAGAGAAGGAAGAACAGCTGTTAGAGCAAAGACTGGAAACGTAGGAGTAAATTAGTGAGGTGCATGATCAACTACTTCAAGCAGAAGCGAGGAAACAGAAGAGGCAGAAAGAACCAGTGCTAACAGGACTTAACTGAGTTATTCTGCGGGAACTTTTTAATGAACTTAAAACATACAATCCGTGGACCTGACAGCCACCAAATCCACATTACCAAATCAGCAGACATTTGCAATGCAAATGTTTTTTCTCTAACTAGATCAAAGAGTTTGACTGAATCTTCGAGCACAGAGACTTTCCCAGCCTTCAACTGTCACTCAAACAGAAAAATACCCCCCCACCCCCCCCAGCCCTTTCTTACCTGGAATGAGACACATGGCAGATTACATTTTTTGCTTCAGACAATGTTTGACATTCTATGGGCATAATCTGATCGTCCCAGACAGCAGATGAGAGATTGTCTCAAGACAACTTAGGCTCCGGCAAAATACTGAATCACCCTTTCTGAAGACTACAATCTCAGTGCTCTATCTTCAAAAGCCTAATTACCAAAATGTGATCAAAGCTTGAGAGCTTTCATGATCTGGCAAAAAGAAAACTGTGTCACTGTTAGGCAATCAAGAAAATAAAAAAAGAGATAACTGATAATTATATCTCAAGTGGTTCACATTGAGTAAATCTCAAAAACATCTTGACACTAATCTCATCAAGATGCTTCCTTCTGTGCTACTTGTCAGTCATCTTCGAGTACCTCTGAGATACTGTCAGAATTATTCGGGTACACCAGAGAGAGGCACGACTTCATCATACACTGTTCTTAAAATAAACTGCTCTTTTTTTTTATGTTTGTTTCTCTCAGCGGCTGTGTTTTTGCTCAGGAGATACATGTTTGAACTGCCTGGAGGAAAGAAGTTAAATAGCCATTACTACCGTCACTAATCAGACTGGTACAGTATATGTCTTCCAGCTGGAATATTAAAATGAGAAGAGCAGACAAAAACAAGTTTGTCAAAAAATATGGCCTGTTTTGCCTCAAGTCAGGCAGCAATAACAGGAAATCAATGTGTCGAGCAGCAGAGTTCACTGGATCACAGCTAGGGACTATAGTGGACTATATAGGGGGCTTAATATGCTCATTTTCAGGCTTAAGCCCTCATTCCAAAGTTTCCAGCTTGTCTTCAATTTGATTAAAATAAATACAGGAACTTGCTAATCCTATGAGACAGATATTCAACTGATGAATGTAAAAAGTGATGTAATGTTATGTAAAAATTGTATGTTCAAACTGTTCTTGTAAATATACCCTTTTGGAATATGTTTTTACATTTTAAACAGCATCTTCATTATTTTTCTTATACTTTCTGTAAAAGTATACCTGTATTCACTCATGGTCTAAAATGATCAGTTTTAAAATCCTAGTGTGCTCTGGTTGGTCAGTGTTTCAAAGGGTCTTCTACATCTGCACTCTCTGTGTCCCTGCACCAGCATGACTGTAATGCCTGTAACAGCACTGTAGCAGCACATTCTACTTGAGCAACAATATATTTCTTGGTTGATATTACCAGCCTGTACTTTATATAAATTGGTATGTGTCAGCATCTGCTTTTATCTTATCCCATATGCAAGGGTATGACATTTTTTTTGCACAATATATACTGCAGATGATTGAGAAAGGGTGCCAAAATCACACATTTAACCAGCAGGGCAAATAAACATCCTCTACTCAATCACTTTTAATATTTAAATGGATCAGACTGCTGAAAGCACTTAAGTTGTTGGACTACTTCTCTAATGATAGTGATGTAGCTGACATTGCCATTCAATGTGTAAAATGTATAAGTGATGCAGAATCCACATAGAAAAGGAATGTTATCATTCTAGCTAAACATTCATTATGAAGACTAATATATTAGTTTTTGGTGAACTTTAGAATTGGTATCATTCAGTCAAGCCCCACTTTCTGACTATGTACAGTGAAGTATTACATCACAATATCACAAACTTCCAGAGGTCTTGGATTGTCTGAAAACACAGTTTTCAAATACATGCTGACTGAGCATTTCCATTCCATTACCAGTACTTTGAAAGGGCCTACATTATAGACCTTGAAAAACTACAAACCCCACCCCAATCCCAGCCGAAGCTCATACTCACAGCCTTCTTCTCCGGTGTGCCGGTCGGGGAGGTGGCTGACAGGCGTTTCTCACGGAGCGACAGTTTGCTGTTGGGCTCCCTCAGTGTCCTCTTCAGCTCGTTGATGCTGGCCTGGTGCTTCAGCAAGACGTCCTTGGACTTATCCAGGAACTAAAGCCCAATGTGCACAAGGAGAGAAAAAAAAAAAAAAAAGAAAGAGAGAAGTGGGACATCCATCAGCGAGACGTCAACATGGTTTTCAACAGCAGCACTCACATCAGCACATCTGATATGCATGAGTGGACGGGATGTGAGATAGCACCGCGTACACACAGGAGAGGATGTCAACTGCTTACACTTATGTTGACTCGAGAGTATGCAGGTGTTTACTGCTCTGTGCAGAGGCAATGACATTTAGGATGCTATAGCAACTCCAAAAAATAGCAAAAACAAATTAACAACTAAAATTGCTTTAAGACAATCCAGTCACTTACCGCAAAGTACATAAATGAAGAGATGAATGCTAAATTAAAGTTTAGCATTATTTATTTGTTTGGAGTGACAAAAGTCAGGCTTTTTATTTATTTATTTATTTATTTTCATTCATTTATGGGCATTGCCACTTTCTGATACTCATTTTGGAGTGAAATTTACCTATTTTTTACTCTATTATACTGATCTTATGACAGCTCCTGACTTTATATATTTAAGAGTAGGTTAAAAAACTTCATCCATTCATCTTAACAAAAAGTCAGTTGTCGATGTATACATTATTCCTTGTGTTCATACTATTCATATGAGTTGTGTTAAATGTAGACATCGAGGTGTTATAATGTATGTGTATTCTAACTATTTTCTTCCTACAAATTAAGTTCACCTACCAACCATGTCATTCTGCAGGCTTTTTTTTATTTGGAGTGAACTGTCCCTTTAAGCACTGATTCAATAGTAGTGACACAATCACAGCGTAATACACAATAATGTCACATGTCTTTTATTATGGTTTAGTCCTCTTTATTAATCTGACTATTTATTTACTAATGATAAGGAATAAATTGCATTCTTGATTTCATGGTACTATCTGTACTAACTAAAGAAAAGATGTAATGAACCTAGCTGGATATTAAATAAAGGCACATGTGTGAACTCATTTAAACTGACAGTCTCTCTACTTTGGCTCCAGCTGTTGTGTCAAATGTGATAAAAACTAATGTTTAGTTGTATTTACCAACCTCAGGTGGTGCTTAGGGGCTTCATAAAAGCCAAAAAGTCAAGAAGGCTACACTTCTGCAGAACAAATGTTTCCAAGTTTAGGATTCCAAGTACATGTAGCTGATTATTCTTTTGACTCTGGATCTTGAATGACAGACTTTTCCCCCTTGATAACAAAGAGGTATTTCACTGGAGACTTTCAAAGTTACAACATGAAAGTACCACATATTTCCAGTCTCTATGGCATTCTAAAAGAAATATAAAAATTCTCTTTGATCCAAGGTGCAGGAAAATCTCAATGTGCAAAAAGCCCCAAAGAGTCGAGGTGCGGAGGAACAGCGACACACACGACAAAAAGCACTGAAGACAGGAACCTGTACCTCCTGTTTGTGCCGAGGTGTGGCCTCCTGGTCCAACTGAGAGAGCTGAGTTGGGGCAGGAGGAGGGGTGAGAGGTGAAGAGTGCAGGGTCAGAGAGTGCAGGAACAAGGTCAGGTGCAGAGACAGGATGGCAGAAGGTAAGTCAGTCAGAGGACAGACAGGCAGACAGACAGACAGGAGGACATTTGCTTCTTGTTATCATGCCAAGACAATTTGGAAAAACATCCCAGTACACATATTAGAATAGATAATAATAGTGATATTGAATGCAGAAAGATAATCAATATAAAAGGTGAGCTTTAGCCATGAGAGCTGCTCTTTAATGATTTCTTTCTTATATCAAGTTTTTTTGTGCTTTCACCTCCTGTACTGATCACTGTCAGTCATATGTTTGCTGGGATGTGTAACTATTCAAAATAAGTCCAGATACAACCTTTGCAGATGCAGAATCGCTTGCTTATATGCAGCACAGTTTTTATATGATGGACAGTGTTGACTGCCACTGTTGGTCAGTGGAAGACAGGCACAGAGAGTCAGATACAATTACACAGACATACTTAAAGCAGCTACAAGGAGTTTTTACCTGGATATCGAACAATTTTCTTTATCTATTAATCTGTACAACCTACACAATCCAAGAAAAATATGAGCTGGGAGTTTGGCTATTTATGTATATTTGCCTTATTCTAAAAAGGACGTCCCTGGGTCTGAATTACAAAACAGAAAAAAATACTTTGTTTACATTTTCCCAGCAGGCAATGTTTTTGAGTTGTCTGTTAGGCAGTTAAAAGGCAGCAGAAAGAGCTTTTACTTTATTGTTTTTAAATATATTCTGTTATGGCTGGTACTTGGGTAGGATCACCGGAGAGAAAAGCAAAAAAAAAAAAAAGATAGAGGCTAAGTTTTAGAGCACAGGCAAAACAAAGTATTAGGGTGAGATAAATGCAATTTTAAATGCATACACTACAGACGTAGATTTTTACGATCTGTATATTGTGGGTGCTTATGGAAACAATCCACTTTCGCCCACAGTGGAAATCATTGCTGCAGGACCCTTCCTTGTAGTTGCTTTACTGGTGAATTAAGTCAGATTTACAACAGACAGAGACCAAATCACCGGACACCAAATACCTCCTGTTTACTGTCAGCGGGTGACCCAGCCTCCTCCTTATCGCCAGCAGGTGTTAAGAAAAGAAAAAGCATGTTAGCAACAGAGGGCTTGAGTTGCATTTCTCAGCGTAATGAGAAAGGGTTAAAACTGTAAAGCCGTCAGCAGGATTTATGAGCAGTGCAGTGTAAGCATATAAGCCTGAGTGAAAAGGAGTGAAAGGAGAAGAGTTAGTAAAAGCTAAATCCACCAAAGCCACCACAGCGTTATGCCCCTGCTGGATAAGCTGAAAATGGCCTGAGAAGCTTGTACGCCTCCTATTAACATCAGCACCACTGGAGGTGTCGTCAAGATTTGAACATGAATATATGAAAATAATATATTAACACAAGGGAATGCCTTTCCTACCATGATCTCTTTCTTTCTGCTCGGAGTGACGTCACCATCCTCGTCTTGCTCCGTCTCCTTCTCCCGCTCGTGGTCCTTGTCCTCCTCGTCCTGCTCCATACTGGGCTCCAGCTCCGTCTCCTGCTCGTCCACCGAGGGGCTGTGGAGGCGCCGCTGTTCGCTGATGCTGCGGTGGGACAGGCCATCGTGGTTCTCACACATGGACGACACTGGCCGTGAGAACTCTGCTGGTAACAAGAGTGGAATTATTACACCTCTAGCTTTGTTCATTTGGAGTCATATTGGCCAGTTGATTTTTCATTCATCACATCAATAATGAAGCCATTTATAGGGCACTCATTGAAATAACTGGAAATTGAAAATTTCATCTCAACCAAGTGTTATTCAAGGTCGTTGTACAAGACATTTGTGACTTTTTTCTAAATGGTTCCCTCTGTGTTGCAAATTAAAGTAAATTGAGTTATTATTGTTAAACTTTTTTTTAAAATTATTATTCAAATTGTGAAAAAATAACCCTCTTAACTCCACCACTCCAACAGTGAAAATGTTTGTTTTCTTCTAAAGATCACCATAGACACAGTGTTTGCAGAAAGAAGCTGTAAAAACAGGCATTATGTCAACTTTTTTTTTTTAAGTTTTAACTTTCTGATGGTCTCTGATTGGATCATAGGTTACAAAAGTTTTGGTTAGAAAACCTTAATGAAGCTTTAAATGGTTCCTTATTATTCCACAGAGACACTGTGAAGCCATGATTGATCCTGCTGTAACAAACAGTCACATGCAGCTCAAAGGAGACCCCTTTTTCAACATTAATGACACCTGTGAGCACTTGGAGATGTGTTGTATAGATAAATTACATTTTAAACCAATTTCAAGTACTTTATCAGAGAAATTCAACTTGCATTTTTCTTTTCTTTTTTATGACCCATGTCATAACACTTATTATTCTGCACAAAAGACATTTTTTGTTACTTGTTAACACTTCTAGCCACGATTGTTCAGATTCTAGAGAGCTGCAGCAATTAAATATTGCAGTGACATTCAAGGCCACACTGTGTAAAATGTATAATGAGCAAAAAAATGCCCTGTGATAAATAGGCAGGGCAAGATGTAGGTGCATTCACATGCTAGTTGGTTTAATCATGATGTGAGGTTTGTGTATTGAACAGATAGAGACAGAGAGAACGTGTTTGCACTGAGTGCACACTGCTCATTTAAACGTTAGCAGTCTCTTTTAAGGGATCTATTGTGGCTCTCACCTCCGTCCAAGCTCCTGGACAGCAGGTACCTCTTGCTGGTAGAACGCTCAAAGTGTGGAGCGGGTCGATCTATAAGGGCACTGGCCTGTCTGGTTTGAGCCTGTGTTCTCCCACTGTATCGGAACTTTGAACCCATCACCAAGAAGCCCTTCGGAGGAGGCTCCGGAGACACCAGCCTGCAGGAACAAAGATAGTGTGTGTGAGAGTGGCTGCCCCTGATGAAGCTGTACACATGGATGGGCTCTAAGAGACGGAGCCTTCCAACCATGACGGCAGATCGATTCTTACCTGAAGAAGGTGTGATGCTCAATGCAGACCTTCCACAGCCTCTTGGCCGCTCTGTGGTTGGGAAGCTTAAAACCGATTGTACTTTCAAACTGCTCATACTGGAGAGGAGAGAGGGAGAGAAATGTGAAGGAAGGTGTTAGTACAGCACCAGGTGTGTTTACTCTGCTACGCTAAAGGCCACCTCAGCACTTCTTCATGGGCTAAATTTAAGGCAACCAAAGGCATTCATAAAAAATTCAATGCTACATCTTATACTTGCATGAAACTGATCCATAAAGCAGGCTTTACTGGGTGTTGATAGAGATACTACTTCTACTACAGAAGCAGATACATTGAGATTTTGCCAACTGGACAGAAAAAAGCAGATGAAGGCAGAGGAAGGATAACATCCAATGCTTAGACACTGCGAGCAAACGGGAGGAAAACTATTTCATGGCTCTATATTTACACTCTTTATCCGTCTATTCTGGCTGTGGCTGCAGCTGCAGCCGCTCTGTTAAAGGGGCTCTTTATTTGGCTCGATCACAGGCTCACTGTGCGGCTCTGTCACTTGACTGGGTCTGGCCCAGACAGCCTGTCACACTGAGGCTCAGCATGGAGGATAAGCTGCAGAGCTGCACAGCACAATGAGGAGGGCCACAGCACAGAGCCTGACTGTGCAGAGGAGCAGAAATGGAGGTATATAGCAGAGCCCTCTGCCCAGCGCTACTGACCACACATTCATTTCCGCACTGATTTTCAGCAGAAACAGCTGTGACACAGCATCAGCTGGTACTGTACTTAAAGGAATAGTCCCCACATTCCAGGATATGGGCTCATTCTCCCTTTTTACAGAGAATTAGGTGAGAAGACCAACACCATTCTCATGTGTTTTTACTAAGTGTGTAGCTGGATCCAGGGAGAGGACAGCTTAGCTTAGCATAAAGACTGGAAGCTGGGGTAACAGATAGCCTGGCTCTTACCAAAAGTTATTACCAGTTCTACCTTCCAGTTTCTCTAAAGGTCATAAAAAAACAGTTTTTTCAAGCATATATAAGATATATAAGATTGTCTTGTTATATTGTGTGCATATAAAGATGTGTATTTCAGTTTGTGACGGAAATAGTGCCAGAACCTCACAATAACTACTTTTTAATTAGTTAATCAGTGATTTTCAGGCTTGCTGATAGGTGGATGACCCAGGCTACCTGCTTCCAAATAATTGAATGTACATTAGCATGTCACAAACAATCTAGCTAAAAGAGTAGCCCAGTGATTCATGGTCAGTGAAGCTGCAGCACTTGTGAGAGATGACGTTTTTCTACAGAAGAACAAAAAAAAAACAAGGGGCTAGACGTGTACTTAGCTTTGGGATCAATAAAGCATAACAAACAATACCAAGGTACACTGATTTGCAAAAGTTAAAAGGCCTTTAATAAACTTGTCTACGTGTTTCTGCTCAGAGAGACTGTGAGTCTTTCATTTTTTGCTAAGCAGTGTGCTTTGGTATTTTTTGGTGATGACTTATTGATCACAAGCTAAGTACAAGTCTTACCTTGTTTTGCTTTGGTCAAAATGTCCTTGGCTCTAAAGAGCACCTGCTTTTCTTTTCTTTTGATAACTGCATTTTGTGAAGTAGCATTCTTCAGTCGACTGCTGGCATTTGCTCTCTCTTTAAAAAATGAATGGTTAAAATTGAAGTGACAGAGACCCAAATAACCTGATATTTAGTTCCAATTTTCGGCTAAGGAACCTAAAAATTCCCATAATGCAATACAATCAAGAAGAAAACCCATTCTTGGTATACTATCCCTTCACACTTACAGTGCATGTTACTGCAATCTAATTGCACATTTTCAAATGTAATCTAGTATATATAGTTAGTTGTTGTAGTCTGATAATGTAGCCCAGCCTTGCATACCTCTCCAGGCCGTATCTTGATATAGAAATTACTCCTCTTGTAGGAGATCTTGAGGATCTTTGGCCAGGCGAAGCGGTTGATCCTCAGCCTATCCCGGTAAATGAGGAGGCCATTGGCACAGACGCCCAACATTATGTCAATCCCTTCAGAATCCTACAGCAAACACGGGATGCAGAGAGGCATGCATTATTAAACAGAAATACTGTTCACACCATTGGAGTCCACTTTATAACAAATTAAAATAACTTTGGAAACAGCCGACCTTAGCATGATGGAGGTCCACCCCGTACATAGACAATTTCTTCGCATTCTCTAAGAAGTTAATTTCAGCCTCTGCTGGAGTCATCCCCCTGTGGGCAGAATAACCATTATATCTGTAACCAACATCAACAGGCCTCCTTAAATAATAAACCCATAATCTTGCGCAGTGGGAGCAGAATTATCTTGGTAATATGCTTGATATTTTTAATTTTAAATTGCTCGTATCAATTCCCCCAAGCATTATGTTTGGGCATATGCCAAAAAGACCCTGTAACTGAGAAAGTGTTGTAGCACTGGTGCGTCTCGCACTGTTTACACCTCCATGACAGATGGTGCGCCAATGCGATGGCATCTATCAGCAATATGCATGAGGGAGGCACAACGGGAAACTCATCATCCGATCATTTCTAGAGCTTTGCGGGAACATGAAAGTCAGATTTTTATACAATATTCTGTCCAGTACTTGTAATTTCGATGCAGCTCCATCACCCTCTCCTCAAGCTCGCGAGTCTGATTTGGGGCAAAGCGGAATTCGCTGATGTAGTCGGAGCCGTGGTCGTCCTGGTCGTAGTCCCCCAGCTCCGCTTGAACGGTGTAGGAGCCCAGGAGGGCGTGAGTGACGAACGAGCATGGCAGTCGACCTGACAGCATGTCATCCCTCAGCTGCAGACACAGGTAGTATCTGTCAGATGAGACAAAAGGGGAGGAGAGGAGGGTGTTGGCAGTCAAACAAGTCTGAACCAAGGCGAGCTCCAACAAGTATTCAGCGTAGTTAATCCATGGCAGTTAGTAGCATTCCAGGTCTAATCCTCCAAAAGGAGCGAGGGATTTGGGTTGCTTTGACACCAGGGCAAATACACCATGTAAATTGTTACATTATTTTATGTAAACACTTGTGTTTAGGAAGAGAAAAACTGACATGTGAGAGCAGTTTCTCCTCTGATTAAGTCTGAAGAGCATCTGACAGCACAACCAGAGGAGTAACAGCTGCTGATACTGTAGGAGTGTGTGTGCTGGAGACATATTCTACCTGGTGATATCCTCAGTGAGCTGGGAGGGGTCCGGAGGGTAGAACTTGACAGCGAATGAGAAGTGCCATGGAGAGTCTAAAGAGAAGGAGAGATTGAGGATTAACTATCAAGTCAGTCAAAGGAACACTGTACCAAATTGTCATTATAAGCTAATGATGATTAACACTCTACTGAACACATTACTATACCACCGTGGGAAACACATGACTAGGAACTCCAATTAACTTTTT
>JAOWBC010000710.1:4352636-4370448 GCA_028566105.1 Hypoplectrus providencianus
ACGATTATTGTCGCAGAAGCATAACTGCCACCTGCCGCTTAGCCTCGGGTTATAATATGGTCTTCATTTCCCTTCATTTAGCTGTTCATAGGACTGTTAATGCTGGCATTAGCACCGTAAGCTCAGCCAACATGCTGAGAGCCATGTTGACCTTTTGGAAGCTGCAAGTTCATCAGCAAACAAATTAATGCCATAAAGCTTTTGTTTTATACATCAAACTCATATTTAATTTAGTATTGATGGCAGCACATTACTTGACTTAAACCACTCAAGTCTATTATCTTTTGTACAGTTGCAATACTTCTTCATAACACAGTACTTTGCTCATATGCTCTGCAGAGTATTGTTGATCAGAACAGTCGGAAAAACATGTTGAATTGTATAGTGCTAAAGGTGAGTGGATGAGCACTGAGAAGTATTATGTTTTGCTTACTTTGTAATGTATAGGTTGCAACTCAGCTTACTCAGAGAATGATCTTAATTTCCTGGCAACAGTTGTCATAATAACTTGCACAACTGTTGGTATAGGCAAATAAATATATATTTCTCTGTTTACTTGAAAAAAAAGCATGTAGGGTTACATTAAATGATGGCTCCATACATTTAAAAGAAAAACATAAAAGTAAATATTTCTGAGACTTTAAGCCGCTACAATCAATAGTTTTATATCAAAGTATCACAGAGAATGTGAAAACAATGTGTCATGTGCAGGCCCAGCACAAAAAGCTCAAACATAATGATAAAGAAAGAGAAGAAAAGAAAAAAAAAAGATAAAAAAAACACTGTGCATTAGCAGCTCAGCACCAAAGCAGCCTTTAGGGACAGAAACCTTTAGGGATTGGCTGGTGAATTTAATGGAGTATAGAGCAGCTACAGAGACAGATATTTCCCTCAGGTATTGGTTTGGACGAAAAACAGAGCCAAAAGAGAATGAATATTGTTCTTCCACCCATCAGGTGCCCGGTAACAAGACTCTCTCCCTCTTAAACTCTTAGTGAATCATGTCTGTGACCGATGGATCTGTAATCACGGCACTGTTTGCGGACTACTTAAAAGCTGATCATAGGTCAACGTGGTGTACACACCTGTTTCCACAGCCCCCAAGTGACCAAATGATCAATTAATGTTGGTTTAAGGTCTTTAAGGTCCTCGAACAAGGCAGTGCAGCCTTCAAGTCCAATGAGTGAGGGGCTCGTAATTTCAACTTCAGTCAAATACTGGCTTTCATTTGTCCAAGTGGGTCTGTCAATTCCATAAATTTAATGGCAACTTAGACAATTTAACATAATAATAGCATTCCAACATTAACTTCACACACACACTTAATATTCTAAATACTTGAGTGTCAGTAAAGAGTCTGGACCAGCTATTTAATGTGTTCTTAATGGTAAACGCAAAACAAAGATAACTTCAAATTCAAAGTTCTTGTTCAACATTGAAGATCTGACAGATACAGCTCACACACACATAGGCACACACACACACTCCGCTTCAGCTCTGTGCAGAAAACCAAAAACCACAAAACACACACAAGGTCTTCGCTGTGCTTGCTGAAGCCAAAAATCACACTCTGTTCAATGAGTGTGACCTGAAGGTGGGTGTTAGGTGGGCTTTCCGCCTCTAATTCAGCACAAACCGCGCCCTGGGCCAAACTCTAAGCCTGACATCAGTGTGTGTGGCTCACACCGTCCTTCCCCTCAACTTTTTGTCACCTCAGAGACCACAACAGATCGATAGCAGAATGCATCACACATAATCTGCTGTTTGATATGCTTGTCCTCAGAGCTCCTTATAATTGGTCCCTTAAGTAAAAACATGGCAGTTATAAAAATCTATCAGACTGTGCTAAACAAGGGCTGACCTGGAACCTGAGTGAATGAGTAATTGAGGACAAAAGGAGGCTCTAAGTGCTGCAAGCACTACCACCCATAATTCCTCTCGATCTCCAAACTCTACAGTATCTACGCAAATACTCTGCCGCACAAGCAGCTACACATCATGTGATGCGACTTGTCCATGTTGATGCCTCTGATGTGTGCAGAGATGTTCTACATTCAGGCTGGGATGTGTGTGTGTGTTTATTAGGACCTCTCAGAGGATATTTACATCATCAGCTTCTTTGCTGGTTATGATTCCTCTCATTAATTCCCACGTGCACCTTCTTGAATAATGTATTCTTCTTCTCAACTGTGTCCTCTTTAAAAAACGAACGGCCACCCTGGGACACCTCTAAGGAACGCTTAATAAAAAATACTTCTCATGCAAGAGAAATAGGTTCTGTTTGCTTGTTAAAATCTTATTTAAATTTCTTTGTCTTCATTATAGGAAACCACTAAAATCACATGGACAAATGGTAACATTTTAAAAGGATTAACAACAACAAACATAGTCATTTGGGATTTACCAAATTCCAATTGTGCATTAAGAAATTTTTTTCACTGATATGTCTATGTGTCAGCAGTTTTGTTTCTTTAGATAATAAAAAGGTCAGTATGAGGATGAATCAATTTGATGCACAAATAAGAATACACAAAGAACATTATCATTATCATTATCTAGATTGAACAAATAGTGATGATGTGTATATACACCTCTAAAGTACACTATACATTTTAACAATATTTATGACAAATATCTATTACACTGAAAGAAAATGCCTACAAGTAAATACTGAGATAAAGATTATTTGACCCCAAGATTATTTGCGTAAGGGTTACTCATTGTCTTTGGAAACAAAATGTATTTATTTATTTAGTTGCTTGTCCAGAAAAATTCAATAAATAATGAAAAACTAAAAAAAATAAAAAATAAAAAAACACAAAAATACACACACATACATATGTGAATATCATATTGAAATATATAATGTGAATTAACAAAAAATGCATTTCATTATAGTCAATAAGAAATAAAAGAAATAAAACTAAATGTGATTGCATAGATTTGAACAACTATATTGTAACATTTCTGCACTTAAATATTCCCAAAAAATACTTCAACATAACAGAAAAAAATACTAAATATATATCAACAAATTAGACCAAAATACAATTCTTTTAATAGGTTGTAGTGTACTGCCACAACCTACTTAAAAGTAGCCATTCAATGTATACACTAAAAATAATAACTGTTGTAAATAAGGGGCTGCACTTGATTTATGACACAAGACAACAATCATCGTGCACCTGAATGTGCACAAAAATGGTTTTATCTCAATTATCCTATATCCCTAATCGTTGGTTGCCAAAATTTCATTAATCACACAGCCCTACCACCAAGCAGAGCCAGGGGCAAGCGAGCTATCTGCTGATGCAAACCTGCATGCCTGCTCAGTCCATGACCTTGTATTCATGCTCATCTCTATCAGTCCCTTTAAAACAGCAGCAGCAGGCAGAGCACTGGCTAACAAAAGCCAACTGTAAGTCAGCTGGACATAGTAGAAGTGGAACAGCGAGAGGCAGCGGCACACCAAAACAAAAACACCTTTCAGTCCTCTTCTTCCTTTCACAGGATAACTGGCAGCCTGCCACCTTGAAATAAGAGAGGCTCAACGTGCTGACCCAGCACTCTGTAGGTAAATGGCTATCTGTCCTGTCAGCCTTGTCAGTGGAAGGAATTGAGTGGACACTCTCCCTTACACACACACACACAAACACATACACACAAACACAGCCCCATGCAGATGAAAACAATGCTCGATACTGGGTCCTTGAGTGTTTGCTGAGGATTACTGAGACAGGCTGAGAGAAATGCAAATATAATCACCAATATTTTTGCCCAGACCATGTTCTTTCCCAGACCTTTCTCCAGGCACTGTCTGCCACAGTGATGCAAGAGTCTGCACCGCATGACTAGTGTATAAATTAGGGTTAGAGAGATAGAACAATGTGCTGATATGACGAGTCATTCCATTAAAAACTTATATTTCATGTCATCTAATGAATTGTTCCTACCAATCACTGCTAATAGAATCATTTTATAGTCTAATCTTCATAGTCATAAACCATCAGTCTATAATCCTGCTGTTATTACGCCTGCTTGTATTACATACAGCTGCTCATACAAAGTGATGTGAAGAGATTTCAACCTGGTTGGCCTGTTTGTAAAACTTGCAAAATAAAACAACTTAAAGGACCTCAAAACAGATTACAAAAAAAAGTTTCAGTTTTATTTTTGCATCAAATACTGTCAGAAATAATGGGCCAAAGTATTTCCTTTGGGGGTACATCCGCGAGTGTCAGGGTACAGGATCAGTACTCTCTAAGGTATAGCGGTTGTGGTTTTGACAGTGACAGTCAATACATACTGTATGAACCTTTCTGCCTCTCAAAAAAATAAGACAAAATACACAGAGTTTAATTCGGCCAAATTTGGCCTCGGGATACATTATTGACAGTGAATCTTGGGGGGCAGAGATCGTAGGCCTGATAGGACTAATTACTGGACCTTAAGTACATCTTCTTTTAGCAGGGTGAAAAAGGTACATGTATAAAACCCAAGCCAAATCAAATTCTACAGTAGCTGCACCTGAGAAGGTATTGCTCCAGTTAAAACTGTTGTACCCCTAAAGGTAGGAATTCTGAGAGTATTTGAGATGGAATGAACTCTGCTTCAGAAAACCTTCCAGTAAGAAAGGAATGGGAGTCTTCAAGTAAACACACAGTCCTTGTTATACAATAACCAGAATTCCAATATTGCTTTGATAACAGAGTGGAGAACTCAATGCAATATTGACTCTCGAGTTTAATCTGTTAACAAATGGCGCTCTGCAAGCACAAGTTTCATTTCAAAGTCACATACTGAAGGCTTTAAGGTGAGTATGTGCAGACTGGAATAGTTAAAGAACATGTCAGTCAAGCTCTGGAAAGAAAGCTGCAGGACTGAGTGAAAAAACATCCAACAGAGGCAATGCAGCTGAAAGCATGGAATCAATAGCTGTCCAGCACATCTTAAACTAAATTCTGGTTCAAAAGCGGTTGACAAACTGAGCTATTTCGGTTACAGAGCCCACAAAGACGGACAATCCAGTGAAATATCAGAGGAAATTGTAGTTGAGGCTGACAGATTCCTCCAGGTTACAGACACTATTTCTACTTCAATCCATTCACTGACCTGTTGGCAAAAATGTCAACACCCATGACTGAATGCTACAAAATGCAGAGGCAGTTAAGCTGTAGTTCCTCCAAAGCAGCAAAAACAATGAAAGTCTCAATTCCTGTCTAGAAATATGATCAGCACGCTTCCCGCAATAATTGTAGTCTTCAACGCATTCATTTACCTTATTTTAGTTCTAATGCACACCCTTTCCATTTAGAAGACTTTAAAAGTTAGTTGCTAACATTTTCATAGTGTTTTAAAGCAGCACTTTATAAGTCTTTGTATTTCTTTTACCACTTGGGGGGGCTGAACTATAGAGGAAAATGTGTGCATTTAGCAGACCATTTCGCGCACCCAGTATAAATCAATGACCGTTAAGTTACATCGAAAAAGGATTGCCTACAACTGGCTAAGTAAAAAAAAAAAATTGCCTGTTTTCTCTCCTGTAGGCTACATTTCACATGTGTAGTGCAGTACCTCTTGCTTTTGACCACAGGATTACATTTGTGGTTATTCATCTGTTACTCAAGATACCATTTTGTTCTGTCACAAACTGTGGCCAAAATAACCATTCCTGCAGCTTTGTACCTGATGTGGAAGTCCCTAATACCTTGGGAAATGTAAACACTGTCAAGTTATAATATCATTTTCACAATAACATTTTGCCATCTACTCCAGAATCTGCATGTGGATGAATGCCAGAATGGCAACAATAAATCGGTTTATGATTCAATTGATCAGAAGTATGCCAAATAAACAATGCAACTGAATGTAATTTGAAAAAAATCTGAGTTCATGCTTCTGGGACATCTGGCAGCAAGACAACATGAAAACAGCTTTTCAATTTCTTCTTTGTTGAATGGAGTTAAGGACAATGAGACCAATGCTATGCAGAGGATTCTCTGTGCCTGGCAGTGATCTTGACTCCACTTAGCTCATGTTTTTACTTCGAAGTCATGTTTCGGGTCACATGATGAATCCAAGTCCTTGATTTTCTCTCCCTTTGGCTCTTTTTTTGGTTCATAAAATATAACTGGTTCACTGGTTTAACTGTTATTTGCTCAACTGCTAGTTGCTCCACTGTTCACCGGCTAGTTGCCAACCTTGTCCGACTGCCATTTTGCTGCCAAGTATTTCATGGAATCACAGTGATATTTGCAGATCTCTGCTGCAGTATTTTCTTTTGTGGTGTCATAGAAAAAAACACATTTAGATTTTAGAGTTTTTCTGTTATCAGTGTCAAAATAATGGTATTACATCTCCTTACATCATTCTTGTAATCTTTGTAGCGTGGAAATTGTCAAAGCGAGAATAGAAGTATGAACTTGGCAGCACGTTGGCATGGTGGTTAGCTGTTAGAAGGCCCTCAGCCCTGCTCCTGTCTGGAGTTGGCTTGATCTTACTGTGTTTGTGTGGGTTTCCTCTGGCTGCCCTGGTTTCCACCCACAGCAAAAGTCATGCATGTTTGGTTTTAAAAATACTCCTGCCATCGCTATTGGCTCAGGCACTGAATTAGATTTCATCCCCTGGCATTGGAGAACGGCTGGGCTCTGCTCATAAGATGTCAGGGTTGGTCAAATGCAAAGGACGAATTCACCCACCGGGGTCGAAAAAAGTATAAGTTAACTTTTCCAACTAACATCAGCAATTAGCCTTCAGCTCAGTCTGACCTTAATAAACCTAAATTCCGATACTATAAACGACAGCACTACTGACAATCTGATACAGGTTGACTTTCTGACTTGAGCTCGACACCCCTGGCTGTTAGAGAGGTATTGTAATAACCTTGAGAAGATGGTTAAATTGAGATTCTATCAAATAAGTATGAAGGATGACTCAGTGGCAGACACCTGTGATTGATGCGGCGTGATAAAAAGCCTTGCTCTAAATCTGACATTGATCTTCGCTGTGCTTCCTGCTCCTCGACTTCTGCTCAAGTCTGTTCAGCTGGGTAAACAAAAGAGATGGCTAATAACCTGTCGCGCTGTTTAATCGATGTTCCCATCCAAGTCTGGCCAAGATACCCACATCACATCAATACGAGAATCATGGAAGGTTGGGGGGTTGACCGAAGTGCTATACTGCCAAAGGAGGGCATGAAGTGGGAGGACAGCAGGGAGGGAGAGAGGCAGGGCTGAATACTCAGAGACAAGAGAGAAAAGAGTGGCTGGATGAAGTGTTCTTTCAACAAATGAAGTACAACTCGCCTGGCCTCCTTCAAACACAGTAAGTGTCCTTTGGATGGGAGCTTGTATTTTTGGGCTGAATATAAATTTAAGGCTTGTCCTCTTGGATTCAAAAAATATTTAAATGTTAAAGCTGGATACTGACACTTTTTTCATGATTTAGTTAAATTGGAAAATGTATACAGGACTGTTTTTTTTCCCTTTGAATGGAGGTCTCTGTCTGAACATCTATCAGTAAGGAATAAAAAAAGTAAACATCACCTTATAACATTATATGTTTGATTGTAAATGAGATGATTGTAAATGTAGGATATTATGATCAGATCCCCTTGACATTGGCTTGGTAAACTTATTGGTAAGGCTTATTTTGATTTAAAAAAAAAATGTACATACTACAATATTTTACCTTATAAGAAATTGGAGTACAGGTGTCAGTTTCTATTCCAGAAATCATAGTCCAGATAAATGTACCCGCAAGGAGTAGTTATTGGACCTCAACTAACAATGTGTATTTCTTTATAACCAAAATGTATGTACAGTATAAGCTCCCAAACCAATGCCAAGGGCTGCTCCTGTGAGAAGCTTTTGTTTACTTATGGTACAAATGAGGCACATTATTTTACACTGTAAAAATAGCATTATGTTTTCTGACATATCAAGGACTTCCAAACCAGGCACAAAGCAGCAGCAGTGGTTGTTTAAGCCACAATCAATGGCGTAAACAAATATCACTGTGTGGGCACTAGCATCTCGCCCAAGTAACAATTATAAGCACAAATATGATGCTGTGTTCAATCTCATGGGACACCAATAAGCATGTCATGAGCCATATTTTGATAGGTTATATACTGTCCCTGAAATAGTTATAATGAATGACATTGTTGGGAAGTACACCTTTAGGAGAAGGGAGAGACCAGCACATGTGCTTCATAGCAGGTAGGCTACCAAAATGTGGCCAGCATCAGATGAGATAAGGCTAGTTTTAGCTAAACTGATTAGTGTAAATGCATTTGTTATATAACTGAGGCAGTTGTCGATGACTTACAACCTACTGGCTGGAGGAGTGGGCAGTCAGCAGTCAATGGCAATATAAAACACAACAACAATCAGTGAAAGCGTTTTTTCAATAACTGTGAATCACCTCAGGGGCCCTCCAACATGAAGTCATACAGTGTGCACAAAGTGTGTTTTGCTGACTGATCAAGTAATCCAAGAGAAAGGCTGTCGACAACCGCACTGACAGACTGAGGTGCGTTTTTATGCCTCTTTGAGATTAGAAAAAGTATTTTTTACACAGCCATTTTTCTTCCTCTGTAAGGCTACCTAACTTGAGACACTAATGCTTTTCTGACAGTCTCATCTCATGCATTACACTCTAATGGGCCTAATGCTTTAAAGTGAGTGTGGCAAGACAATGTACATATTATAGTGTGCGTCAGACAGACTTACAGTCTGTCAGGGTCTGTCAGCTTCAGTTTCAGTCAATTTCAATTTTACTTTTTTTTTCAAAACCTGGCAGAGATTATATACATGTCAGACAGAATTACAGGTGTACTGTGTTGAAGTGATAAAGCACATGCATTTTCAGGGTGGTAGGTTCAGTGTGATTGAATAATATTTTGATTGGTTGTAGCTCTAAAGTAATGCTGCAATGTGAAAACATCAAACGCGGGCATTTTCTAATTTACACTGAATAATTTACAGATCTGAAAAGCTCTATTGCCTTTACTTAGGTTTCTGAAAATTAATTCAAAATCAATTATACATTCTTTAATTTGCACTGGTTATCAATCTGAAAGCAAGGCTGTTTTACTTCTCTAAAAATTGAATGAAAAACCATTTTGGGGAACAATCATTTTCGACAGAGCTTACTTGCAACGACACACACACACAGAGAAACACAAGAGAAACACACACTGCGACTTTCTGCAAAACTTCTGAAGCAAGAAATTCAAAGATATAATTATACGAATTAGATGAACGGCTCATCCTTAATTCTGCACTGAACACCGCTCAAAGGCAAAAACAGAACAAATCAGCACTAATAGAACGCTGCGATTTTTCCCTCGTTCACCAGCCACATGAATGACAGCGTTTAATGTGCTGAAGCCATGTACTTTCCATCTCCAGACATTAAATATTCATACAAACACAACAATCCCACACTGGACAGGAGTTGTTGAAAAATGGATAATCACCCCAACCCATGAAATATGAAAAAATCTGAAAGTATAATAAGCATGAATTATGAATGGGCATCACGAGCAATGATAAAGGAATACATAAAGTACGTGAGCCAGCACAGAGAGGTGGATGCCCCGCTCGGCTCATTCATCTCCCATGTCCCATCAGAGGACTATCCACTGTCATGTGGCCACAGTGAGGCCGCACTGGACCAAGTGAAATGTCACAAAGCCCATCCAGATCAGATGAGAACAATTTAATTTGCTATCTGTTCGGAATCCAAATGACGGTATGTTGCCATCTTGGCTGAGCCCAGGACTATGTGCCAGTTCTAATTACCAGCCAAAGGCTACAGAAAGCCTTGTTGGGTCCTTCGAAAGGCACAGAGCTTCAAAATGTCCTCCACTGACCACAGACAGCAGAAATCCCACTGTTGCTGTAGATAAGCATCCAACAGAAGAAGAAGAATACTCCCAAACATGACGGATTTACTTGATTTTGTATGAATAGCAACGCGTACTGCTGAAGATATGAGGAGTTGTCCCCAATAATTTCATTTCTTGTGTCTTAATTCAAACAAAAACCTTAGGCATATAGTAGAAGTGGTGATTTTTTTCCCAGTATTTTATAAAGACAGCAGAGGAAAATGCTATAGACATAATTCAAGGGGGCTGATTTAGTATCTTGTACCACTTTCTTGTTGCCCCTCTTCCTTCCTAAGTTAATTTTTCCCAGCTGACATTATTCCACAAAAAAGTGTAAAATACCTTAAGTAAGTGCTTTTGTTCCATTAACGTAAGCCTCCTGCATCTGTTTCATTACATTTCATGCGTACTCATGGATTTAACAGTGTGACCATTACATTTAGGTTCGAAGACGTGTTTATCTCCCTCCAGTGGTTGAGGTGCTAAACATGGGGGAGTACTAGCACAAATAGGTAAAAAAAAAAGTGGTTGTTTTTAGGATAGACTGCTTTTCAAATTAAAATAAATTAGACTCAATTTCAAAGAATACAATCATGCATAAACCAAGGACGGGGTTCTTTCTGTTAAGAACACTATGTGAAGATCCATTTGGAGAAGGGTTTTAAACAGCAGTGTGGAGAATCTTCTTTATTCATTCATTTATATTCTAATTCTATGTGATCGAAAATGCTAATTATGAAAACAACCGTGTGGTTATTTCAGAAAAACAAAAACATTTATTCATTGAATTACCTGAAATCATAATATATTGTGATGAATAAATCACAAAGATATTAAATGACCTAGAAGATTCACCCAGTCAAATATTAACATAATGTAAAAGGGGTCCCTTGTCACTGTCAACCAGCAGATTATTAGTGGATTCTAACACTCCTAATCTTTTACTAATACTTAATACTAATACACTTACTAATCTTGTCTATGGTTTTTCATTCTCCTGTTTGTATTGCAGACAGACAAGTTGTCAACTAACATTCTAAAAACAGATGAGCAGTTTGCTTCTATAAAGTCATTTCCTCACATAAGGGCTGGTGGAGACCAAAACAGAACAAAAAAAAAAAAAGAGTAAATATTAAATTCTAATGGTACTCCAAATCTGCTGGAAGTGCAAGAAGCTGTTTGCTTACACATTCACCAAATGAGCGTTATCGGCTAATGTAGGTTTATTTAAACTGTTTGCTTTAGTGCGCTAGCAGAGTGAAAAGCACATTGTTTCATCATTAGAATTTCATCATCCCTTCCAGATGACTCAGCATCCAGTAAAAATGAGAAAGTGGAATCAGCAACCAAGTCAGGGAGATTTAAAACAGCACCAATGACATGCCACCGTAGCTCCTCTGGCGCCACGCCCCCAGCTAGCCACAGTCAGAAACATCCCTGTTGTGAATCCGCAGTGAGCAGCCACAGGCAGCCAGCAGCACTACACAGGAGTACATGGGAGGGTTTGTGGGAGTGAAGACAAGCACACAATACAAGATGACTGTGGTTGGACTGAATGTTCTATTGCTGGTCTTTCTGCTGCACATTCTCTGGAGTAGTGTGCCTATTTCTACTCTACAGTCCAGCCTGACGATATGATGTGAATATGAATTAGGGTTACATAAACATTGGTCATTGAAAAGTGGGACTTCCTGATGAAATCCTTCTCTGTGTTTCACCCAGCATCACTACATTTTTATTTAGTACCAAGGATACAAAGGAAGCTAAATATGAACCCAAGAAACTAGCAAGTGCTTCTGCAATACATGAAAAATGGTCTCTAAAGCATGAAATATTAAAACCTGAATGTAATAAATATAAATTATGAATATGGTTTTCAGAAAGAGTGTTACGGCATTAAAGCAACACAGAGAAGTGAATGATGATGGTGCTGGCCTGCTTCATCCGTTCATGTACATTTGTTCTTGTGTTCTTCAGGCTGTAGCTGCAACGAGGGCATATCGATTCCGCTGAAATGTCAAATGTGTCATCGAGACAGTGTTTGAGTTATCTAATTTGCTTTGTTTGTTTATCTATTTGAAAATTCTAATGGCAGCTTGCAGCCCATGTTGGCTGAGACTGTGTGGAGGCGGATGGAAAAGCAACTGCACAAAGTCTGCCGACTACTGAATAGATCCTCATTTTCCAAGAATAAACATTTACCCAGTTACGGCTTCAAAAACATTCAACAAACACACCTGTCACATTTTAAAGGTGTTCTAAAAACAGTTTTGAAAACACTGAATTGAAAACATTGAATTGTCTGGTCTTGCTGCACAATGTCTTCAAATATACTTATAGCATTATTACCTTTATGTCCTTTTGGAAGTTGTCCCTTGACCTCTGACCTCAAGTTATCTGAATGAAAATGAGTGTATTTCTCAAAAGTCAAAAGACTATTGTGTTGTAATATTTCTGACAGATTGTTCTACAGGCAGTTTTATACCAGTCAAAATTACTTTGAGGGTTTGTGGTCCATGTGAAAACAAAAGTAAACCATGTGATTCAAGCATTATTTATTCCATTCATCCGTTTTTATGCCGGAAGTGAGGTAGGGACATTGACCTCTGAACTAATTTACTCCTGGCATTTACCCACATTTTTTACTATATTTGTCTTAAAACTACAGGGTTTTTGAAACCTAAATCCAATGAAACTGCAGTCTTTCTTCCACCAGTTAATCTATAGTTAGGTAAGCTATGTAAAGGACGCTCTCCTGCTTTGTACCAGCTAAATTGGGTGATTTTGGTTGGTGCTGGCAGACAACCTATTCTGTAGGTTATGGGAGATCATGTTTGTTCTGAAAACTGGGGTCCTTGAACAGTCTTGGAATAACATTATTAAATTGGGTTTGTATGGAAAATGTAGATCCTTGTAGATTTGATGAGCCTGATCTTATTCAGGTTGGTTGATGTTAGCCCCTATAGTAGCAGTTTGTTGTAGTGACAGCATTTTTTTTAAACTTGAGCTCACAGAACAGACAGTTTTATCAATACTCTGGTGTTCAAGAATTAAGTATGAGAATGACTATCATATACTTAATATAAATAGTTGGACACATCCAATAAGTGTATTTCACAAGATGTCAACCTGTTTCTTTAACCTCCAGTGGTCCAATGAAACATTTATTCTGCCCTTCAGTTTTCAGTCCAGAGTTTGGGGGACTGAGACGTCTCTGCCAGATTTATGGCTGGCTGCTTGTGAAAAGATGGTGTAGCTACAGGTCAGACAGGCCCCGAAAATAATCAGTGAAGCTCACAGACTGCCAGAGGCTAAAATAAGGGTGGTGTCAAAAACACTGTAAGATCCCTGGCTAATGGTGAGCAGCGATGACTCAGGTATAGTGGCACAATGGAGGTTTCTCTCAGTCTAAACATAAGTGACCAGAAGCACTGACTTCTCCCTCCTTAACCACAGTCCAGCTCCATAAACAAACAACAGCCAGGACTGCTTTGTTAAGTGTGGCAGACGCAGTTAATAGGAAGCTGCCAAATTAAATTAAACACTTGAATTAGGTTTGTCTCTGTTGCATCCCAATTTAGCTCCGACAAGTTTGATTCAGTGGAAACCCTATCGTGTGGGAGTTTTCCTATTTTTTAATGTAATAAAATTCACATCTCTCTATACACATTTTTTTAAAGCAAGCATGCAGATTTGTAAAGAACAACTGGCTGCTACGAAGGAATTAATATCGGCTATATAATCCCAGCAATGATGTGACAGTGCACCATTTCACTCCCACATTTCCCTATCTGTTACGCAACATGTGCAAATGCAAAGCACTTTACCAGGGAAACATTTACGGTAAGAGCTGCCCACTCACTGTTGAGAGAAATAAATAAGGGCAAAGACAATAACTTGAAGATTTGAAGCTTTTACTGGATTTTAAATTCCTCCACAATAATGATTTCCAACAATGGTCTTTTTTTCATTTTGTTCCATTTAGTAAAGCAGGTACATGGTCTGAATAAAAAACAGACAAACCTTGACAAAAAATTAATTTTAAGAAAGGTTTAATGTCCATTTGCAGTTAATATTAACACTACAAATTCAGATTACAAGATAAAGTATTAGTGTCCAGAACTTTATTTTATTTCTGTCTTAAATTAATGAAATACAGCTGAAAATCAGTACACATCTATCATTGCTAAATAACATGATTTTAGAGGTTTTAAATTGACTCTTATTGTTTCTTGCCCCTTTTTCTTCTAAAATAACAGTGGTCCTCAATGAAAGCAAAACATAACATCAGACAAACACTGCGGGTGTAAAAGCCTTCTGCTAATAATTCCCCAGTGTTGGAGAAGAGGTTTAATGCAGGAGTCAATATTCTTTTCTTTCTTCAAATGTCAGTCATTTCTCTGATAGATTTTGAAAGCTCCAGTCCGCCCCGCTGCACTGAGCCCCACATTTTTTCTCTTACAGTCTATAAAATGTTTTATACGAACGCTATATTCTTTTGACAATCTACAGCAGTTGGTGCAGACAGAGACAGACTTCACCATTCTCAGCTTTTGAGGTGTAATAACATGAAGAAATGTATTTCATCATACGTCTTTTGTTGGTTTCTTAGTGTTAAAAATCGATGTATAGAGAGCGGTTTCATGTAACCAAATTATCCCTTCTTTAAGATTCATCATCCCTTCATATTGTGAATTGCTATTATAGTATTGGTTGATAGTTCAACTTATTCTCTTTAACGTTACATGACGAATACATAAACCGCTAGCTAGCAGATCTTGCTAGCAGTGTTGCTGTTTTCACTGATGCTAGCTAGCCAATTTTGGTCCTTTGTCATTTTTATAAGCAAATCAGTATTTAAATTTTCTTTGATCACAGAACTTTGAAGTTTATTTGTGTGTATATCATTGAAGTGCTTACATTTGACAGTAGAAGTTAGCATTTTGTGTTTCTGAACTGCTGTTTGAATATGTACACATTGGTTCCTGTCATAACAAGGTTTACCTAACAAGACCTGTTAGCCTACAGCAGCACAAAATGTTGCCTGTTGTTGTCCTCTGTTAAACCAGTACTTCTGTCAATGTCCTAGGGGGTGAAGATGAGGATTGAATTGTAGTTCCTTACTAGACTACTTCTCAATGTACCCAGCGTGTGTGTGTCCTTTTGAAATTCACTTTAAGCAAACTATTCTCTTGGATCAAGTCCAGTCGCTGTGGGACTCGCCCCCCCGTCCACACCTGAACCGGCCACTGACCAGTTCAACAGAGGAACAAAAGCAGATCAGAGGAGACTGAAACAGGCATTTCAACCTTAGCACACAGAGAAAGAGAGAGGCAGTGGGCATACATCCAGTCCCCAGCTTCACTCCACTGTTTGTATAGAGCCATTCATCTCCTTATTAGGATCAGTGCTGGGGCTGAAAGGAAGCTACAGGAGCTCTCTGTGTTATTGGTGTCAGTGTCAGAGGATTTGAAAAGATGCTGAACAGAGAACTCAATGCTATTTGTTTAAGTATAGACAGAGACAGGCACAGAGACTAAGCCTGAAAAGGCATGTCAGTACCGCTCCAGAGCATTTTAGACTTGTCTTGTAAACTTTTTTTTTTGTCAGCATTACTACTACGTGGACAACAGAGTGTGGTTTGCTAAATGGCAACTGAAAGCCAACACCAAGCATCTGAATCTGTGGACTCAAGTGTTTGGCTGTGGTATGTGCTGTTGGCGTGGAAGTGTCTGGTGAGATTGCAGCATGAAAACTGCTACCAGAGGGACATCCATCACGGCATGAATTATGAAAGAGCCTCTCATTATTGCTGCCAACATAAAGACAGAGGAGAAGAGAAATCGATGCATGACAGAAAATCCATGAATGATCAGTACGTGGAGAGTAAAACATTTTATGCCAGCCAGCAAAAAAAAAAAAGGAAAAAGAAGAACAATTAGGGAAAAGCCTGCGGTTAAAAAAAAAAAAAAAGATGCCAGCTATCACAGAGGGAGCTGATGCCAAAACAGTGAGGGCTTTCCATTACTTTGTGGCCTTCCAACTTATAAGGGCAGGTGGGGAAGAAGTCAGAGTGCAATAACGTGACACAAATCAAGCACACAGCAGTTTCAGTCAGGAGTGGACAAAACACAATGTAACATTTCCTCCACAAACCACTGCTGCGTGCTGAACAGCATGGCTTTGTTGTACACTGTATTGTGGCTTGAGTATTGACACACTCCCCAACGAGGCCCGCTAATGTTGCTGCAGCAACATCGGTTTATGGTTTCGCAAAGACGCTCGCTGTGGATGAGAGCGCCCGCTCTGATTATAAATCAACAAGCTTATTAATGAGGTGAGAGGGTGTTTATTGGCACACTGAGGAACAAGGCAGTAAAGGGGGACAACAGAGCATACAGTTCACACAAGTATGAAGGATATACGGCATGGGCAGATGTAGGGCTGGCAATGTGGCCAATACATAGACAATACCATGCCTCGATAGTTATATATGTCACAATATGGCATTGTTCTTTGTAATTCATTTAAAAAATAGTGATTTTTTAAAATACTTTTGTGGGAATTAAATACATAACAAATCAAGTTGTAACTTGTAACATTTTTTACACAGCAAGACAAATGGCAAAAATACATAGAGAAAAATAAATGACAGACATTTCTATAACAATTGGCTGATAAATCGTCATATCGCCCGGCCCATTACAATAATGTAATAACTGTAATATAAACAAGAAGGGCTTATTTTTTCTGAGGTAAAGAAGTCAAACTAGAGCTTGCTTTTTTTGGAACATTATCAATCAAATATATGTACTATGTATCGCTTATGATGCCTTTAATAGTATTGCTTATGTTTTTCTGTTTATATTTTGGAAGACAGTTCAATGTGGAGGCTTGCTTATGAAAGGCAATTCATCACAGTGAAACTAGTATTTACTTTTTTGTGTTCTGTTATGGCTGCATAAAAATCCAGTTGCATATTCATGGTGACATGCCTTTAAATCTCAAATCCCAGATGAGCTGAACTACAACTGAACTGCCAAGCAATGCTGTCAGATAAAACATGAAAAATAACAATGAGCTCAAAGAAGAGGCAGAAGAAAAAAGGTTGGCAGTCAACTTTCAAATCTGTTATGTCAGAACCTCCACACAGCACATGAACCCACCATGGTACTTCCAAAACACTTTTCTCATCATTTTGTCACTACACCTGCATGTCATGCAGCCAAATGTCCAACGAGTGCTCAGATTAATAGTCCATTTGTCAAAGGTTATAATCAATTCAGCAATATTTGGTATGTACTAGTTTCTAGTTATAGCTCACAATGTGAACGTTACATTTTTGGATAGGAGTTTTGGATAAATAATAATCTTAGGAGAATACCATGGACTCTGGGATCCTGTAGTGGGTTTTTTTCCAATGGTTTCTGACATGCTTTACTTTTACCAGTGACTTAATTTATCAAAATCACAATCTATAAATCAGCTGATAATGCTAACCATCATTAGTTGCGGCCATTAAACATGATTTAGGTCTGTGCAAGTAAGGCATTCAAGGCTTGCAAGATACAGAGTGGTGAATTTAAAAGTCTTTAACATTCTGGTGTGCTTTCATAACAGACTATTGCATTATTCATGCTGTGAGACGCTACCTGTAGAGAGAGGGAGGAAGGGAGGGACAAAGAGATATGTTAGGTGAAAGGGCCAAGTACATACTGGATTCATTCTAAAAACAACAGGAAGTTAGTTCCTGTAGTTTGTTGTGCTGGTTTGGCTGCTCATTAATCAGCTGGTACAGCAGCAGTGGCTGTGGCACACTGATCATGAAGGTATTACAAGTACTTTAAACCCTGTAGTGCCCTGGTAGCCCACCTAGAACATGCAGCCCATACACCAAGGCCTAGCAAGGTACCAGGTTTT
>JAOWBC010000710.1:4386886-4399230 GCA_028566105.1 Hypoplectrus providencianus
CATACACATCATATACTAAAACATGGCTGGACTCACAATGGAAAGCTAACAAAACAGTTGGTTACTTTTATATCAATGTGTTTTTGTATTCCTGACAGTATTACATGAGACAGAGAAGCTGCCTCTTTCTAGTGCCCCTAATGGCTTGAGCCTTCCTGTCTACTTCAGCCTTGATAAAATGATTGAAATCATGTAGCAGAACCAAATACATTGTCTTTTTTCATTCCTTACATCAATTTTCCCTGTCAAAACCTGCTGCCTACAATACCCAGAGTGCAACTCAACCGGTAACAATTCAGAAACAGATTCAGGTGTTATTCGCGTAGAGTCTAACGTAGCTTTAGATGATATTAGCCCCTTAAAATGGTTGATATCAGTATAACACCACTGTTGTTTGAGGTGCCTAGGCCCTGCTCCCCTACTAGTCGGCTCAATAGGCAGTTAGCAGTTAGCTTGATCACTACCGAGGGTTCAAAATACTAAGGTGACAACCTCGAGTGGTAAGACCAAGACATGAAGCTTCATTTACATAAGAAATATACTTACAATATTGTAACCCTCACTATGATAAGTAGTTACTAAACATAAACAGTTTTGAATTCACAGCATTAACCACCTGTTTAATCTGTGACTGTTTCATGGGATGCTAACAATACTCAATACCTAGTCAGAGGTGCAGCAAGCCTCTAGTTTTTATGTGAAGTTACAAGAACTATCTCCTCCTGAACACCTCACAGTCTAATGAAATGATTGTATATTTCTGCAGGTTCAGGCCCCCTCTTTAGCCAGTGAATACTGGTGGGGTGGACATTGAGGCATTGAGCCTTGATCTACAAATAGTTGCAGAGCTGCCTCTTTTTCTTAAGGAAGGTCAGATCTTTTGACATCTGTCGTAAGATTCTGCCAAAAACATCATGTTTATCATCACTTTCCACATCTGGCAGACAGGAAACACACAAAATGCCCATTATGGACTCTTTCTTTTTGCTCTTTTCTTGCTCTCCTTTGTGAATATACCTGCCTTTCTGGCTTGGTAATGCTTTGTATGTTCACTGGACATTTCGACTGTCGTGTCAGTTTTGCAGCCTTGGAATGTATTGGTAATTATTTATATTAAAAGACTTTGTAATTACCATCATTTATCAATAGTAAATTGACAGTTAATTATACTCTATTTAAAAGACATTTTACTGTAAACAAACAAGTTATTAATAATATTGAATGCTAATTCATAGTGATGCTATCATTAGTTTGATAGAGAGTCAAAAAACAGTACAATATACAAACTACAGTCAATGAATAAGTGAAACAAAAATGTAATGCTATTCAGTTCCATCATAGGGGATGTTGGATTAAGCCTTTCTGGAGCTTGACCTACTAAGTTTGACCATTCTTTTCCTTTTAAATCTGTCTCCTGTGGGTCCCTGGCTTTATCACAGTGCAACACTTAATCCCTGGAGAACCCCTTTAATGTCCCTTTTCCCTGATACACATTACAAGGTTGAAACAAAGTGGATTGATGGATTTATCTCATACTAGTCATCACCATGTTTGTGTTTGCATTGCCTGCAACAAGGAAACAGCTTTTGTTTACATCTGAGTCAGCGTCTTAAAAGGTTTCCACTTGATTGCACTGCCATAGGTGATAAATAGGGTATAGCAGAGAATCTAATAACTAAGATCAAAAGCCATACATGTCTTCAAGAGGACTAAAGAGGCCTTGTTGTTTGTGCTATTGAGCATGAAGCCCTTTGGTCACAAGAAAGCCCCCTGCTCCGGCTTCAATCTAGCAAAAAGTCAAACAGATTTCAGGGATCGTTGAATTTTCAAACACATGATAAAACGGAAGAAACAACTGTAAAACTCTTAAAACACAAGAATACACCTCCCAGAATGCTTACACTGCTTCAATGCAGCAGCTTTTGCAGAAAGCGAGTGGGAAGTCACACACAGGTCGGAAAGTTAGTGACTCGTGAGCAGATTTGCTGTCTTACTCTCTGAACTCTGCTCACTGTTCCCAGAAATCCTCTCTATTAAATTTAATACACCATACACACATTCCTAATGGTACAGCTTTCTACAGTGCATCGCAGTAGCAGATGTAGTTCCAGTGCAGCCCTCTGTGGAAATAATTTTACAGCTTGCAGTGTTTTGGCCATAGAGGGAGGACTAACAGTGGATGGAGCAGAGGGCATGGATGGGTGCCCGGGTTCCACAGCTGCATGGCGCTGGGGCACACACAGCCCTTCTCTCTGGGGCACATTGCTCCTTTTATGCCCAACACACTGAAGCATTGATCTGAGGCTCCCTCATCTCCGCTGCAGCAGCACAGCTCAGGTCGGCACTGACTCCAGCGGGGCTCACCGAACACAATATCTGACAGCATCTCACATGCAAACATTTATTTGCTTAACGGCACGAGCTAGTAGGGAAGTGAAAGTTTCTTTTCAGTTTCATGAGATACAAACATTTCAACAGGTATTTCAGTCTGTTTACATCAGGGGATACCGATTGTAAGTCTTAATTTATGAGCTATACATGATGGATGATTATCATAAAAAATACAATAGTTGATAAATCCCACCACTTGTGTTTGATGAATACATTATGTTTTTGCGTGACAGTTAAGACACGTTAGCTGTTGATAATTCATACCAACATTTGAGCAGATGACGATCTGACGGATGGTTAGCACCTTTCCCCGCCCTTCTCAGTTCTAAGTCATTGTTTTGGTTTGAACACCTATGTCTCTGTCACACAGCGTGAAGAAGGCTTACTCAAAAAAGTTGCCTTCTGCTGTGTGTGCCTGGCACTAAACAAATAAACAACAAGACTAGCTGGTGAACATAGGGGAGCACTGAGCAGCTTATAGAGCCATATGTCCTTTTCGGAGTTAAAAAACTAAAGAGAAAACTTTAATTGTAAATAGACAGAGTGATATTCACTTCACTCAGTCACCAAATGGTCTGTTGTGTTTAAATGAGATACACGTTTAACATATCAACTGTTTAATACCACATTTTCATTGTTGTGTCATCGTTGTATAATCTGTCCAAACAGCCAAAACTCAAGTTATTCAGCAAGATATTCCTGTCAAATACTTTGGATACTTTAGATGATTCTCTTGAAGTTTAGTTCTTTGTAGCAATCCAATCTCAACCTTCACTTGAATGCAGTGATATTAAATAGAAGTTATATGCCTTATGAACAAGCTGATCTAAAAAAAATAAAAAAAATAAAAAAAATTTAAATGACCATGACTTCTTAAAACTAAATTCACTGCAGTGTCGGTGAATTTCGGCTGCAAAACACTAGTTATAAAAGTAAAGTCTAAATAAATAAATGTATTTAAATGCCGGAAGTGTTTATTAAGAGGGTGAGGCAAAAGAAAAGATGGCAGCCTTGGTTTAACACTCATGCAAAGTCAGTTTCCAGCCCATTGTTGCACAAAGAGCACCATAAAGTGGGTTCAGAAACAGAAATGATGGTGGTATGTGGCTGCATTAGGACATCTCTAGTTAACAAGCATATTTGGAGCATTTACACATTGTTTTGAGTGACACAAAGTGACCAAAAATTCTGAACAAGGAGATATATGTGTATTTATTTATTTTCTTTGAAATCTACAAATATTTGGAACTTTTCCTTTTCCTTTAATTCCCAGTCAGGGATGAATTCACATGTCTTTGCTTTAACTTGTGGTCTTGTATTGACTTTATATTAAATCACAAAGTCTTTTAACCGTGTTTTTTCTTTCAGTCTTAACACAATTTAAAGAAAATAACTATTTCAGACTTTGATGGCACCCAGTCATAGTGAAATGGATCTAACACATATTTACTTTACATTTACATTTGAATATAAACAAAACAATGACTAAACAATGGTTTCCTCATTTTATGATATTTAATTTTTTCTGATTTCAACACAAATATTTTCATTACCACGCCACAAACTAACCCAGTGATGCCAGTTAAACAGCAAAGACCTTTAGCAACAGTTTGCCAGGACACGAGTCATGTTTGATCAAATGAAGCTTTTCCAAGTTACATTCTCTCACTTTTTGTGTCAACTGTTATAACAGCTGTTAATAGAATCCATGGTAACTTATGTGCGCAAAACGTAACATGGCAAACTCTCAAAAGTGAAAGTCAGTCAATTATGTGCGTGCCAGGGTTATTTCAAACTGTTTCAGGTTTAAAAAAAATCAATCCACCCCCCACCAGTCTGTCTTTCTTGTGTCTCTTTCTCTCCGTGGTCAGCTATCACTCTGCTGGCCCACAGTAGCCTGATTGATATTCACTGCAGTTTTCTGCTGGCTGATCCTCTGACCAGTTTACAACCTCAGTGGGAGGAAGCTGTCAATACAAGGCTGAGAGTCTTTTATGATTCTGGAAAGCAACTTTTCTAATCCCAACTATTTGCTGTCCTTGCAATGTCCTTCACAAATGTTTTGAGTGCTTTGTGGAATTTGACAATCTTGATTTAGCTCAGAATTGATTGGAATGTCCTTCTGATTCATGTGCCGTGTCGTGATGTTTTGTAATGTTTTTAACCACTGCAAGACAAATCATAAACAGGAGACTTCTGCTGATGTGACATAAAGTGGTAAAATGTTAACTGACTTACATAGTGCAATGCATATACAAGACAGAGTAACATGCAATTCACATATAGGATTCATATATTTACTTTAATAAAAACAACATAATTCAGCAGTGATATTCTTAAAATACAATGGTTATGTTGGTCTGTGAGCCAGTCACTTATTAGTCAACCAAATATTTCAACCACTATCTGATTTATTGCTATGAAAGTTGGTTTTAATGAACCCTAAATACTTGATGATCCTCTGAAGCCTCTGAACTTTTCATCTGGTGCAACCAGCAGGTCAGAGGCCTCATGCAAAATCTCTCAATCTACTAGATTTATTGGTGCAAACCATTGTCAAAACATTCATGACCCCAAGAGGGCTGATCAGATTGACTTTGGTGGGCCTCAGACCTTTCTTTTGAATAAAATGTCCAGACAGCTCTCTAAAGAGATTACCATAAATTCTGCAATACAATTTAATGACCCTTTTTAATGAACAGTAATAACTTGTGATCCTCTGATTTTTACTTTAACATTACAATCAGACATGTATTTCTTGTCAGGTACTTGGCATTTTATTAATGATCATATACCTGTCAAACAAAGGCATTGGCAGAAACCTATTCTCACTCACAATTTATTAGATTAGATTAGAATTTGTGGTAATGCACTATTAGGACAAACACAGACTGATAAGGCTTGTTTAGCATATGTACGAGACAGAACAGCTTTAAATAACTCCAGTGTAAACCCATCCACATCATAATTAGATGGTCAGAACAACAAATGTATTATAGAGTACTAGCATTGTTAAAAAAGAAATAATAAAATAATAATAAATTCCTTTGCCTGCCTTCCTTGTAAGTTGAAAGGCAGTGCCAATTAACCCTTATTTGCGCCAGTAAACGCCCAGCCATTCAACATGAGACGCCAGGACTGTGTGCACAGCCACACACAGAAATTGAAAAGAGAAAATTAAGTCAAGAATGCTCAAACTAAAGTCTAAAGAGGGTGGAGTGCACTCTTAGTTGAGGTACTTCTGCAGGAAGTAGGCTTATCGCTAAACAAGCTGTTATATTAAGTAGTCACACTCTCATCTGGTTTCTTCATAATTTGGGATTGGAGTAGAGAAAAATGTTCCAACATCTGTATGGTTAGTGACATGAACTCACCATTAAATTCAATATCAATCCAAACTGCCTCCTACACAGCAGACGGTCTGTTCACAGAAAGCTGGATGCAGCCATGTGAAAACTGTCCCTTTGGTATCTTTTGGATTGAAGCCATCAAAGACCTGGGTGGTAATCATGAGCACGCTGTGCGCATTTTACCAATGCCTCACTGCATAATTTCAGGATCAGTTCAAATTAGTTCTCGATGCCATTTGGAATCATTAATGAAAGAGGCTATCAAAGGAGACATGCAACTGCTTATTTAACCATTTCCCTGCCTTTACCTCTACCCTTGAGTTATTGGATAACTCACACGACTCATTAAACAGTGGAATTAAATGAAACATCAACTGTCAGTTTCAGGGGTGTAATTGCTGCTTAGTTAATCTTTAAGTGCCATACGAATACTTTCTGGGGCAGCATATTTGGTCACATTCAAGCAATTATGCTGTTCATAGAAACTAGTGGGTGGCGCGACACAGTTCCATCCATTTAGGCCAGAATGGTTTTTGAGTTTGGGTCAAAGATCTCAGGAGTGTTACCAGGAAAACCTGGATTTGCACTGCATGCAGTCGATAATATTCTTTGACGTAACTTCACAAATATGTATATATTTTTACTTAACGTCTAAGGGTCATGTTTTTATTTATTTATTTATTCATTTATTTTTATTTTTTTTTTTCATAACCAACCAAATTTTGTTACTTCTGGAATTCATATTTTCCTCATAACATGTCTTGAGGCATTAAGGTGCATGTGCATTATTTTTTATCTATCTTTTTAAATCCTAACCAGGCAGGTTTTGGCTTTTGTAGCTTGGTTGTAAGGGAACTTCAGCCTTTTAACTTAACGTAACTGATTTGTTTCCAGGAATTTGCAATTGATTAATACCAGCCTTCTTAAACTGCAGTGAGTACTTTTTGTTATTTTACAAGTTTTCTTTCCTTGCCTGTAATGCCACTTCTGCCTTGGCGATGTTCCCGAGCTGCTAGAACACGCAGCTAAACAACACACATTAATATAGCTGCCAATAAAGGGACTGATAACTACCTACTGGCCTACTAGCAGGTGGCGCAGGCCCTACCTCCTTTGTAATTATTGGCTGATTACGGTTGATAATGCCTACTGAATTGTCTGATAACATGCAATAATGGGTGCCTAAACTCAAATTAAAATCTCAGCACAGACATGACGCCTCTGATGCTTCCTGTATTTAGAAAGTAATGGTTTTGCTGGAAGTCCTTGAGGCTTTTCCATCCTCAAGGAAAAAAGTAATGAATCTGCCCACAGTGAGACCACAGGGGGCTCAGGCCATCTGTGTCTTGGCTGCCAGAGCATTACTAAGGTGTCATGCCCTTGGTTTACCTTTAAGTTACAATAGCTCAAAGGCAATTCAAACACAATTAAGTAAGACCAGAAAAACAAGCAGAAATAAGTATAATAGGTTTGTTCAGAGGATGTGTAACCTACTTACCTTGGTCAAACGAGCAGCTGTGTTTCATTTCATAAACCATTTGCTGCTGCTTTGGCTGCAGAAGCAAACCTCAGCATGCACAATCACACCCTGCTCTGTACAGTCACTGTATATTTATTTGAATGTATTGATTTCTAGAAAGCCTAAAACATGTTTTCACCATTTCTCCAGATGTGCTTTTCCCTCACATTGCCATATGTTAGACATGGATAGCAAGCAAAAAGAGATAATGAATTCCTCATCTACTCTCTGCTCAGCCATATATAGGACTATATATATATATATATATGGGTATAAAACATTCATCACACATTGGAGCACATATAGCAGCTTGGTTTCTGTGTGCTCAGAAGGTATATTTATTTACAATAACTTTTCTAGTTTGCTTTTTTTTTATTCATTTAAATGTATACCTACACAAGTATTACCATAGATAAAGGTCTTTCTGGAATATCTTGTTCTGAAGGAGAAGGGATGAGATTGTGTATTGAGACCCAGAGAGTTCAAAATTAAGAACTTAGACATCTGAGATAAATACTGATAAAATCTAGTTCATTGCATGTAATTTTGTATCTCACTCCATTAGATCTAACTCAAGAAGTTGCATATTTTACAACATAATTTCCCCCAATCACACTTTGATTTCACAATACCACTTTTCATCTCAACATCATTTATCAATCACTCAAAGCAAACAAGGCTCAGGTCTTTATGACTGGCTTTTGCTTAGTCATAGTCACAATATCTTCTTCATTTGGTCATAAATGATTTGGGTCTCCATGCAAGTGAAATGAAAATCGAGGACAGAGAGACGTTTCTTTGCATATCCCAGTTTAACCCAGCGGGAGTTTCAACTGATTTGAACAATCCTGAACTGTTTTCAGCCAAGATAAAACCCTCCAAAACCCTCATGGCAAATGTTATTAAAATGAAAAGGATCTTTGTTTAAGTTTGAAAGTGTTGAGGGTGATTGGGACCAAAATATAAGGGGGATTTTTCTTGGCAGATCCTAGAAAAGCTGGCAGCAGTTGATATTGTTGTTGTTTTTTTTTTCTAATAAACTGCACTATGTGCTGGGAACAGCAAAACAATAAAGGGGCCATCCTCTGCTGAACCGAGCTGTTAAAGTCTTGTAGCTGCACTGACATTCAATCATGTCTGATGTCCTGGATTAGTGTCTTGACACAAGTTTCATGCTATACTGCCTGGAGCCTCTGGGGGACAGGAGTGCACCACGACAGTTTGAAAAAAGATGCAAGCATAACATCAGCTTAATGTGGCATTCAGGTGAACTCCTTAACTAATGTATACAATAAAAATAGCAGTAGCTATACACAAGGTAGCTGGAGATGTATATGCCAGAGGTATTTCTGTATGAAAATCACATTGAACACTCATTTTTTAGTGATGGCACAAATTCAGAACTGCAAATTAAATTCCAGTGACCAACCATGAGAAAGCTCAGAGGCTGCATTTTCTTCGTGGTGTCGGTGTGCAGGCATTAGTTACAGTAAACTCTGTGGTAAAGACAAAAGGAAAAGGGTTTTTTTTTTTGTTTTTTTTTGTTGGAGGCCTGAGCGTAGAAAGCCTGGAGGCAGCAGCAGAGGAGAGCACAGCGATGAAACTGAACTCTGCGTGAACTCCTCCTCTTCACTTCCACCTCCTTTTGTGTGCTCTTTTTGTGTCGACACACATCAGGCTCCACAGGGCGCTGTGTTCAAATGACCACAGCAAGTAAAAGGAACAATGTCTGTTTGGATTAAGTGACCCAGCTGACCTGATTATATTTCTGCAAAGGACTCACCTGCTCCTGTTTCAGCACTGAATTTACCAAACAGATACATATGTTCCCAGGTAATAACAGTGGAAGCTATAGGCACAACACCTAGCATCATTACAGTGTTAAGAATAAGTTCCACTTGTATAAACCATCATGTATATTATTATATTACAATGCAATTCTGTATTATTGTGTTAATATTTTAAAAAGATTTTTATTACAAAATAGAAAATTGCTGCTGTTTGAAATACATTTTAATAATTTAAATTTAAAAAAAGGATGCAGCCTCAAACATAAATGTAAGAGTGGACCTAATTTTACTAAATGGTTTTTGATAAACTTTAGGAGGGTGAGAGAGAACGAAGGGTGAGGGACAGACAGAGACATGAAAGCAGAGACAAAAAAGGAGGATAAGAGAAAAGCAAGCAGAACAATCCTATGTTTGTTCTACAACCCGATAACTATTCTTTAAACATGCTCCATGATATTTGGGAGATTGATATGCATGCTTTATTGTGCTTTTGTACTGCCAGCCCGAGCCTGTGTTTGACTGATCACACCCCTGACACTACGCCACTGAACACAAACATTTAAAACATGTATCCGCTGAGTGACATCTCTCCTCCCCCTGTGGCTGCAGACACAACCACGAAGCTACAACTGCTGCTTTATAACGATCTGACTTCCTCATGTGACTTTTTTTGGTGTGTCCCACCCCCCTTAAAAGACAAAATGATTGATTTAAATAAGGTTCTAAGTTAACGACTGTTATCAAAGATGTGCTTGTAGGCTCAGAAGAAGCTGCAATTTGACCCATTTGTTTTGTCACACTGAATATAGTTTAAAGACAAAGAACAGGCAGAAGCTAACAGGTTTATCGAAATACAGTCTGCACACACTTGCACAAAGACATCTCATTTAAACTGCGTGTGCCATGGGAATGCAGACTCTTCTTGTGAAGATTACTTCACTGATCACAGAGTAGGTTTAAATAATGGCAGACATTTAGCCACTCATTAATCTTTCATACAGTAATTATGCTAATTAAGTTAACAAAAACTGAAAGGAGTTATTCAGTTTGACAAAAACACTTCGGAGAGACAAAAGACCTAATTAGAACCAGAAAGACAGCGTTGGTGTCTGCTCATCATAGGTTCATAAGGTCAGCAGTTAGACTCAATGTAAAATAAAGGCATTTTATTGCACACAAAACACTCTGTGCCTTGGATGGTTTTTGATGTGGACTTATATTTTATGTTCTCGAGACTGAGCACAGGTACTTATGCACTATGGGAAATCAGCTTCTTGAAAGCCTTGCAATAAAAACAAATGTAGTTTCTAAAATTACATCATACTCTAATGTACGTGCAAACCCAGCTTTGCCCCTGTTTAGACCACAGAGAGCTTTTCTTTCTTCTCCATTACCACATTGTTTTATGTGTTACAAAGGCTGACAGAAAATGTGATGTAAAATATAAGACTGTCAAATGCAAGAAGGAGAATTTAATTTCAATAGCAACACAAGCAGAAGTTTAATAAACATATAGTTAAGTGCTTAAAGGTCCTTTTTCATAAGCATGTCAGATATTTGCTTGCTCAGCTGAAGTGATTTGGAGGTGGTTTGGCTGCACTGACTTTTGGGAACGCTCAGATAAGAGCACTGTTGGTATTTTGTGATATTGAAAAGATAAGAAGTGAAACAGTGAAGATACTAAGTTTTCTTATTGTTGCTTTATCTGGGGCAGTCCAAGAGCCAAGTTCAGTTCCTGATTGAATAAGTGAATTACAGCCCATGTGCTTTGCTTCCTCTTTCACTCTAGTTGTTCGTCATCTGACTGAAACATAAGGAGAAACCGGACAAACTGCTACTTCAGGTAAGAGTCAGGGTTTATTCACTGAACGTGTTCTTTACAAAAAGTTAGATTCCAGTGTGTTTGTTGGACAGGACATTCAGAGGCTGCAGGATAAAAAAGGTTCTTCTTACTTTTATTATGTGCATTGCTGGTGTTGCTGGTGTTTTGGGATGTACCACTGGGGCAGGGGAACTTTTGTTATATATGTGGTGATATCAGTGTGCTTAAGCAGAGATGATGGCTTTTGATTTCCAAAAGGTAATAATTGTTTCTCTTTGATAAGCTTCTATTTCACACTGAGGATTTGTTGTTGAAAATGCACCTTCTGCTTTAGTGCACCTCTGACCTAGATGGAGACTTCCTTGGGAAAATTTTCAACTGGTAATCATGGCTTGCATTTTGTCTGGTCCGTCTGTTTATACTTTTAAGTCCACTCAATAGCAGGACTGGAAAATCTGAAAAGCTACATACTAAACATACTAAAACACTAACAAGCAGAGACAGGCACTCTGTTGTATTGGTTGTATGTTTTCAGTCTAAACAACTGATAAGAGTTATAGTTGTTGGTGAAAAACAGCATGTGATAGCAATAGGAACTGCTGACATTGATAAATTGTAGCTGTGTCCATAGTTCAAAATAGATAACTGATTCAAGTATTGAAAATGGACCAAAATGGCAGACTGGGCCTTTAATGTTAGACTAATCTAATAAGGGTCTGGTATGCCTGGTGACTTATACAGGGTCATGTGGTTTCTTCCAAGGCACTGACAGTCAGCTCTTTCACAGGAAGGACTCACCAACAGGAGCCTGCAGTGGGCAGTAACTTTACTCAAGAACTGCACTGAAGTACAGTTAAATTTGTACCTTTATTAACTTTAACCATTTTATAGTGATACTTGAAGTTAAGAATGCTGGAAGTAGTGGGTCCAATGTGCCATTAGGCCTATTATATTGCACCTAATCACACCATGTACAAGCTCTGATGTTGGCAGTGCTGCCTTGTAAAAGTGGCCAACACTTAGTTTAAGTTGGTATGAGTGCGTGGGGAGTGTGTGGTCTTCCACTTCTGAAATAGATGTGGTGTCTGCACCTTAGACTCAACTCTGATGGATATCAGCCCACAAGTTCTATATAAATCTTTGCGATTGTGTGCACATAACAATCTAGAAAAGTAAACATTCTAGAACTATGACTTAATCCAGAATGGTGACCTAACATTCTAGATTTAAACCTTCAACTCCACATTTTAACTTAGCATTTTCTTACTTAGCCTAAAAGAACTGTAACTAAAGTGTCCGTTCTTTGTGTTTGCATAACTTTATTACCATAGTATTAAGACTTAATATTCTATACTTGTAACTTAACCTGCAACTAACAGTTGTTATTATTATGGTCTCTTTCTGTGTGTGCCTAAAATTCTAGAAGTGCACCTTAAGACTGTAGCAGTGTGACAGTGTAACAGCATTCTAGT
>JAOWBC010000710.1:4406271-4438736 GCA_028566105.1 Hypoplectrus providencianus
GGCTGAGATAGGCACAGCCTCCCCGTGACCCGGGATTACCTGGATGAAGCGGTTCGGAAAATGAATGAATGAATGAAATTCAGATTCACAATGTGTATCTGCCAATGGGATTAACTAGGGATAGGCAGCAGTGGGAAGAAAACATGATCAGGGCATCTCAAACTCGGATAGGAAAGAAGGATATTTTGTTGATGATCCAACACTTTCACTAATATAGGAATTTTAATGCAGACCATTAATTTGATTTAAAGTATGTTAACACTACTTTGTTTACTGAAGTATATTAACTTAATTTACATATGTAATTGGAGATTGTCATCTATGAATGGATTTTGCAAGTTAATTAAAAAAAAACTAACATATAATAAAAAAAAATAAAAAAAAACTCAACTAAAAGAGGAAGCCGTAGTTTTACTACTTCCCAAATTCCTTGCATTAACAACACATCAACCACACAAAAGCAGAAGTCATACTTGGTGTATGATACCATGTTCATAAAAAATGTTTTGATCGTATCCGTTTTATCTCCCAACAGTCAAGATGTTTCTGTGTGAGTGGCTGGCTCTGGTTGCTTTGCTCCCTGTGACTTTTAGCACCAATCCTGGGGTAAAGGTTATACTAACAGAAAAGGGCCTTGAATATGGTAAGGCTTGAAGCAAATTTATACAAACTTTCGCTCGAAACTTCACAGATCGATTTGGGGTTTCATCATCAAATTTTCTTGCATTTTCCTAGGCAGACAACTGGGGATGGCTTCGATCCAGCAGAAACTCAAAACCCTCAAACTTCCAGATATTTCAGGGACACAGAAGGTGTCTCCCATTGGCAAGGTCCAGTACAGCCTGTCAAAGTAAGCCACCAGTTCAGCCGTTTTCGGTCTGGAACTGTGATACTGAAGAGGTTGTTTCTTTCCAAGTACATTCACAAACATGCATGTTGTCTCTTCCAGTATGCATATAGTTAATGTGGGATTACCAAAATCTATGGTGGATCTGGTGCCAGACACTGGTGTCAGGCTGTCCATTGGGAACGCCTTCATTAGTCTGAATGGGAACTGGAGGGTCAAGTATCTTCGAATAATGTGAGTGAGAAAAATTATATTTCTTGTGCGGTACAGTAAAGTCCACTTAGCGATATCTCTGCTGCAGCAGTGACTCCTCTTTTTTCACAGAAAGGACAGCGGCTCTTTTGACTTGAATGTCAATGACCTCACTATCACTACAAGTGTTGCCATTAAGAGTGATGAGACAGGTCGACCTTCGGTCAGCAGTGTCAACTGTGCTGCCACTGTCGGCAGTGCAAGCATCCAATTCCACGGTGGAGCCAGGTAAGAGAAATCCTGCCATGCACTATGTTTGAACCCATGTGAGGGACTGGAGTGTGTGTGTGTGTCTTTTTCATAACTGACCTACTTCATACTGCCCTAATTTCTTTGGTTATTCATTTTAGCTGGCTGTACAATCTTTTCAAAAACTTCATTGATAAGGCTTTACGGAATGCAATGCAGAAACAGGTAAGTGCCAACCAGCCTCATAAACGTTGTTTTAGATTGTTGCTTTACTCTGGGGTTGCAATATTTCTATTTAACACAAAAAATATCCCAAATAGAGCCAAAAGTTACTATCAATTCTTTTGTCTTGCAAGACAAAATGAAGAAAATGGGAAAACTAGTCCAAACCACCATAATGTTTACACAGTATAATAGGCAAAATGGACACACTGACATTATTCAGGTCTTTAACATAAATGTTTTTTTATGCGTAGTATTATTCAGTTTTCAATGTGGACTTTTGTACAGTCAACTCTTGTATTTCAACTTATGAATCAGTCTGCATCAAAATATCCATTTCAACCAGTATGTAACAACTTTTAGTTTTTAGGATTTTTAATGCACACCATCACTTCAATAACAAAGTTAGACATGAGCAAAACAGAGGTAATTGAGGTAATTCTTTTATAATAGGAAGTTATTCCTCTATAATTGGATATCATTGGACCACTGCTTTCTATAACCATTTAATTTTTATTTGAGAAATCAAAATTCACTGTGCAACACCAAGCTTCATTTGGACTGTAGTAAGATGTTTTTCTGGTCTTTTTGTTGCAGATCTGCCCTCTGGTGGACGAAGCAGTAACTGACTTGAACCCCCAGCTGAAAACTCTCAATGGTAAATACTTATATTTATGGAGCAAATTTATATTTTTCATTCATGCTAAATATTTACAAATATTTCTACTTTACTGCAGTTATAGCCAAGGTGGACCAGTATGCTGAGATTGAATATTCCATGGTATCATCACCCACAGTATCAAACTCATCTATAGACTTTAGCCTGAAGGTAAAGGAGGGTATATTTTAACAGCACACACTGAATCTGAAGACTGTTTGATTATAAAGAAACCAAAGTCATGATCATGTCCCAATATCTGTTTCTGTTGTTTTCTTGTCTTTAAGGGTGAATTTTACAACATTGGGAAGCATCAGGAGCCTCCGTTCTCCCCCGCAGCCTTTTCCATGCCGCCCCAAATCAACAACATGGTGTACATAGGCGTGTCTGCGTTCACCAGCAACTCCGCAGCCTTCGTCTACAACACAGCTGGAGCCCTCAGCCTCTACATCACTGATGACATGGTGAGCTGCACCCTCCTGATTCACTCATGAATCTGCTCTCATGACGTTACACTGATCCACAACTTACCTGCCTCTGTCACAACAGATCCCACAAAGCTCTCCTATCCGACTCAACACCAGGACATTTGGAGCCTTCATCCCACAGGTCCCAACACCTTCCACTGATTTTATAAGGAGCATTACCTTTATTGCCAGTTTCAGCCATGTAACGTTATATTTTCAGGTAGCAAAGCTTTACCCTGGACTGATGATGAAACTGCTGGTGAAGACAGTGAAGAATCCTGTCATCACTTTTCAGCCAAACAACCTCACAGTTCAGGCCTTATGCACAGTGACGGCTTACGCTATCCAGCCAAACGCCACACTTTCTCCTCTCTTTGTCCTAAACTTGGTAGGTTACACAGTTGAAATGGAAAACACCATTCATGTGGTTCACAAGTCAGTAACTGGCATTGTATAATATTTGCAGGAGACTAGCGTCAGCGCACGGGTGTTTGTCAGTGGAATGAGGCTGGCTGGAGCTGTCACCCTAAACAAGTGAGCTGCTCAAAAATCACAACTTTTTTGCAGAAGAGAAAAGTGGGGCCAAAAGGTCCTTGTAAGGATGAAAATCACGGTTTAATTTTGCCTCATTTACACAGAATGGATCTGACCCTGGGGACAAGTTATGTGGGGGAGTTTCAGGTGAGAACTGCATTCTAAGGAGAGTCACAGTGTGTAGCATCATTACCTGCATAACAAACTCACCCTGACCCTAACCTGCAGGTCAGATCCCTTGACAACATCTTCCAAATGGTCCTCAAAATGGTTGTGATACCTAAACTGAATGGTGAGTACTTGCATTTTGATGTTTTACTTTGTATGTACAAGTTAACATTTCGTGTACTTCTGCTCTTGCATGCAAATCAAACAGGAGTGTATCAGGTCATTTTTAAGGCTGATTTAAGTTCCAAATCCAACATCTTCAATATTACTTAAACAGCATTCTTTCCCTCAAAATTCAACCTTTTCTAACCCCATATGTATAATATGTTGAATGCTATAGTATCTGCAATAATGCACAGTTGTTGATATTATGCAGTTTCCTAAGGGCAATAAATGTTTATTCAGTTTATTCTGAGATAAAGCATATCTTGACATATAGTTTAATTTTAACAGACTGTAACCTTAGTTCCCAACCTTTTTTTCTGAAGTGGCCGTGCTCCAAAGTGCAATCACAGAAGGGCATGCAGAAAGTGCACATCTTTGCCAAGTCAACAGTGTTTGCTTATTTTTTCTCATTTTTGTGTACAAAATAACTCTGCACGGATTTGGATTAACTTATTGGACAAGGTGTGTATTGGGACAAGGATCAGATGATCAAATTTATATATTGTCAGTGACCATATTGCCTTCACTAACTGCCACCATCTAGTGGATGAAATATGTCAGTGTCTGGAAAAAAAAAAGAAGAAAGCTCAACCAGCAGTTGGAAAGCATAGTGTTGTTAATTCTCATTCTTCTTACCATTGTTACGCCCCAGTCTCGTTGGCCTAGGGCCCATCTTCCCAACATCACAAGCAACCACTAACAAAATATTTGTTATTCAGACATCTAAGAATTCATTTAAGAAAAAAAACAAAGGCAAGACTGACGTTGTCAGGCTTCAGGGTGGAGTTTGAACTCTACCTTGAAAATTGTGATCTAACCTAAGAAAACAAAAGACAGAGGACTTACCTCCCCAACTATGAAAAAACACACAAGAAAAAAAAAAAAACAATTAACAAAAACAGCGGTCCACCTTTACTAAAAGAAAACTACCTGAATGTAGCCAAACTACAAAAGAACTAGGCAAAAGCACTGCCTGCTGCCTGCAGGGTAACCACCATCTTGGCCCTCTTTTATGTACGGGGTTTCCTGGCTGCAGCCAATCAGCCAGGGGTGTGGAGCTTATGGACCAATCCTCCTGAACCTCTGGCACACACCTATTTGCATAAATTAATAGCTATTAATAGGTGTCCAATAAGTGCTACAAAACACTAATTTCAGACCAAGCAGAAACAAGTCACAAAATCACATTTCTTTTCCCTTCCTGCACATTGCTATATCTCTAAAAGTGTTCTTGTTTTCAGTGGAAATATATTGAACATGTTTTGTCTGTTATCTTCAAGCATGCTACATTTACATTTTGTATTCTACCTTGTCTTCTAAGTGTTTCTGTATTTCATTGATCTTTGAAATGGATTTAGTGCAAAAGTAGTAAGTTGAGTAGTTTATCTTAATACATGAATTCTTCTTTATAGTTCAACTTGCAAAGGGATATCCACTTCCTACACTTGGAAAGATGAAGCTTGTGAACACTGAGCTTCAGGTCCTGAAGGTCAGAGAATGGCTGTTTTCTATACAACCGCATGTTTGCTGCATTTATTATGTGTATTATGTTGTGTGTATCTGTTGTTAACTGTGTTCACCATTTTTCTCTAGGAATATATGCTGATTGGGACGGATGTTCAGTTCATGGGTTGAATGGAATTTCTGCATACTCCAAGAAATAATATCTGCATTGGGGAATCCCCTCAAGAAAATATATCACATCAAGAGTTCAACTATCTGACGAAATGTCAAAGAAAAATATTAATGATGTGCATAAAATGATTGTCTACATTTGGATATTGCCCCAGGTTTTCATAATTGTCCTTTCAAATGTAAACTCAAATCAGTCATCCACATATGTAATGTAGAAGAACTTTATTTACAGGGTTACTGCTGTCCTGTCATAATGGGACACCCTTTGAAAGGCAGTCTGCCGTTGTCACACTATTTTAAAATAACTTGCTTTTCCAAATCAGACCACATCACCTTCTGCTGCGGACTATCTATTATTGGCTGGAATTATGCAGATTTGTTTTGCATACTTGATTATTTGACCTCATCCTTTTTATGGACGGTGTGTCCACGTTAGTTTTGGGGGACTGTTTAAAGGTATGCCTGCATTTGAACACCTGTGAGGGATCTTATATTTTAGATTCAAGGTCTGGTTTACATGTACATTACATTTCAAAGCAACTGAAGATGGAATTTATGTTCAAAAGAAATGTTCTTTTTTAAAACATCTATTTACAGGATGACTGATGATGGGGTAATATTTTTGTTTTGTTTTTGTTTTTTTAATTGTTTTTTGTTTGTTTTTTTTTTTTACAAAAGAAATGTCCCAATAAAATTGTCCTTTTTAAAACTGTCCTGCTGCTTTCCTTTAAACTGACAATTTCAATTTCTCTGAAGCTTTGCCAGGTAAAATGTAAACATGGTATCTTTTGGTTTGAATGCTCTAATCATCAGGTTGTGGTTAATCAGAAAAGGGGACAGGTTTACAAATAATACCTATATAGAAATAGTAATTTTTCTAAAGGATGGTATTGTTTACTTATGTTGTTTCACTTTTTGAGATTCCATCTAAACCCTTATCAAAAATGGTGTCCTCACAGATGTCAATACTGATGAAGGTGAATGAGACAATGAGTGTTCATGGCCTTTGCACTTGGTTATTAAAACATTATCACAAAGGTCTGCGCTTACAGCTGAAAAATAAAATGAGCACTCTGATGGAAATACAATGTATCATTGAGAATATGATTAAAAAAAGAATTAGAAACAGAATCAGCTTCATTCGCCCTTATTCTACAGATTGTCTGTTTCTATTTGGAACTGTGTTGATTTATTTCACATATAAAATGTAGATAGCAGCAGTGAACCATTCCAACAGGGTTGCTGCAGTCATATCACAACAGGTAACCGTTTCCTGTTGTCTCCACAATTATATTTTTAGGAATAACATGCTTCTTCCCAAGCAGATCACAGCACTTTTTGCTGCTGACTTTAGGCAGATTCTTACTCCGAGTTTCTGACTTTGTTTTATCAATGTGATGATTCTTGACATTTCACTGCAGTTTGTAGACCAATACCAGGAACAAATGTCCATTTATATAATCCAAATGACTTTCCGCATCTTAAGCACATGATTAGGTACGTTCACAAAGTGTGTACAGACTTTACAAATAAATTACACTTTTAATAGCAGTACAATGTGATTTTCAAGATGACCAAAATTCCCATAAAACTGCCTCCACGTGTCTTCAAAGTCATTCAAGGTAGGAAGGCAGTTTGCTAGTTTCCAAAACAATACCAGTTTGTTTCCTGTGGCGTCACCTTTGTCAATCAAGGGTATGTTTCAATCATGGCTCTGTCTGAAGTCATATGTTCCTCAGGCTGGGGCTTTGGCAGAGTCTCATAATGCTTCTCTGTGCCTCTCAGGGAGCTGTGGCTGAGGGCCCGGCCCCTCAGGCTCTGGGAGTTGGCCGACAATACCTTAAGTAAAGACACAAAACATCAAAGAATGAATGATGAACTCAGAAAAACTTCTTTCTCCAAGAATCTTTATGAAGCCACTCAATCATTCACTGAAAAACTAACAACTATGACCTGAGCCCTTTTCTGAAAATGTCATGAATACAACAAGAGTGTGGCGTTAATATGGGCTCCTCTCTTAAACATTGTAAACACGTCATTTGAAGGCACCATGAGTCCTGATTGGTGTACAGATGTATGAGGCACCACTTTTTTCCCCCACTTTGCCCCACCCACTTTAAACCAGTGAACAGAACAACAACAAAAACAATATGTCTTCTGAGCATGACCAAAATTGTTCTATTTAAGAAGTTGATTTAAAACAAATGCGTTCTCAGGGCCTTCACAATGTGTTATCCAAAAAATTATCATAAAGGTATGCACTGACAGTCAATGGGACAATTGAAAAAACAATGTCGTTGGTATTTCTGTACTGCATCTTTTCTTGTTTTTTTTATTTATAGCCGACATATTATCAATATATCTGTAATAAACAAAATAAACCAATAACGCCAGTCATATCTGCCATGCTCTTTAGGAAGGGAATCAAAAATTGTGTTGTAATATCTGTATTCACCAAGCCCCACCTTCACCAGCACGTAGTCTCCAGCTTTGACTGATGCAGAATTGGATTCTGCACCCTGAACAGCAACATCCTCTCTGGGGAAAATCACTTTCATATTCCCATCAGTTCTCCCACACAGGTCCTTGGCAGATCTTTTACTTTTCTGCATAAAAATGGAAACAAGCAATGAGCAGTGTTGCCTGGTAACAGGTAATGATAACTCTGTATGGTGGTGCAGGGCTACAAAATCACTTCTATCCATTGGGAGCAATGTTATACATTACGGTTTAATAATTCTGTATTTATATTGGAGACAATCAATCCTCTCCCCTTCAAGTTGCTATGAGGTGTGTTATGAAAATGCAACTTTAAATCGCCCTTTTATTGTAACTCGTCACCACACCTGGGCAATAAACAAGCTGTTCAATCAGCATCTTGATACAGCACACCTGTCAGGCAGATGGATTATCTCAGAAAAGGAGAAAATCTCATGAAAGTAAAAACAAGAAAAAGAAATAGGGCTTTTGTGTCCATCAGTGTTTGATGTCAGCTCATGAAACACTTTCATAATGGCAAAACTGTTGTGTTTAAATTCTGTTTCGTGAGCTTTGAAGGATGTGCCAGTCTCGTGCGCAGTACTCACTCCCTCCACCAGGACAAGCTGAGTGCTGCCGATAAGGGCAGCATTGACCCTCGCAGCTTCCTCTCTGAATGCACGGATACACTCCTCCAGCCTCTGCTGCTTCACCTCTGCTGGCACGTCATCATGGAGCCGGTGGAAAGCTTGAGTTTTCTGAATAAGGCAACAATGGGAGCAGTAAGCAAAAAAAAAAAAAAATAGGTGAAACTGACACTTATATAAAATAAAAGTGTACTTTAAGTTAAGTTTCACTCTAAAATACAGAACAAAATATTAAACCCCACAATTACTGACCTTTCTCATGCTGTAGGCAAAGAGGAAGCCCACGTTGTAGCCCACCTGTCTGATCAGGGATACAGTCTGCTGGTGGTCCTCCTCTGTTTCACCACAGAAGCCGGATATGAAGTCACTGCTGAGACTCACGTCTGACACACACACACACACACACACACACACACACACACACACACACAAAGATACATCATTCATGTCAAACATGCATCACTGCTTATGTGAACTGAAACTTGCACACTCAGCGTCCTGGGTGGTCACAAGCATGCTCAGTGACCAAAATCCAAAAACTCCACGATGGTGATGGTATTAGCCCTTGGTTTCTTGAAGACAAAGATGAAGATTTATGGGTGCTTCCCTATGATAACTGAACGTTTTTAATGAGTTAATATGAAATTTAATACCACTTTGGACAATTATTACAATAACCTTATTTCTTAAGTTGGGACTTTGAATGTAATAATTTGCTTATCCTTTTATTCATTTTATTCTATCCTATATCCAGTTGAGAAGTGTCCAAGACAATATATTTTACATTCAAACTGATAAACTATACATTCTGAAATCTATATTTGTAGCAATTTGTTTTTATTTACGTTTTACAAAGTGTTAGATAAGCTACAGTACTACTGTGGAAGCTTATACCAAAAGAGTTGCTCCTGGGCTTTAAATGCTGCAGCAGGACAGTGACATCTGGTGGTCTGCACAATGAACAGCAGCACTTGAAGACTTGGGGAAGCACTAGAATGCCTCTCTGAATCACACTAAAAATACTTATGATGGATCTTCATCTGGTTTGTTTGATAAAATCTGAGGACAAAAAAACTATTTAATTGTGTTTTTTTTTTTTAAAAAGCCTCAAACACACACCAGAGTACATTTCCACCAGCCCTTCTTTTAATCTTCATCTAGATACATTTTTACACTCGCGACTTTTCTTTGAAGTAAAGATGATTTTTGAAATGTTGTACTCTGTCCATCCTTGAATATTAAATCAACAAATGTAACCATCTGTTGCCTACCTGGGATAATTCTCTTGATGTTCTTCACAAGATCCAGATAGGCCTCTCTTGTATAGCTGTACATTTAATAAAAAAAAACATGTTGTTACAATTTTCTTGAACAATTTAACATATGCCTGACGGCTGATTTTGGTATCTTACCCACGGCGCATTGCTTTTAGAACCTGGTTGCTTCCACTCTGGGCTGGAAGGTGAATCTGCTTACAAATGTTTCTTCGCTCCGCAATCAAATGCAAAACCTGTAAACACCAGCAGACAGAGTGAGGCAGGAATCCTCAATCAGCCATGTAAACCAAGGAATTCTCCAGGGACGGTGGCAGGGTTTGTTTCAGAATACGATCTCATGGTAAAAAGGCAGTTTACTATATTAACCCTGGGTTGTGATGATATATAGTTGATCCTGTACCTCATCAGGGAAATCCTTAGGATGAGGGGAGGTGAATCTGATTCTCATGTCAGGGTCGATGTGTGAAACTCGGTCCAGCAGGTCGTAGAAGCGCAGACCTCCCTGTTTGGTTCTGTAGACGGTCTTAAACCCCCGGCTGAGCTGGGTCAGGTCTGAGCCACAGAACTGTTCTTCTGAGGTGTCTCTGTAGCTGTTCACGTTCTGACCCAGCAGAGTCACCTCTTTCACACCCTGAAAAACACACATTATTATTTTTATACCCATTTAAAGACTTATGCATCTTTATTATGCAGTCACACAAAATGAGTTCGAGTGTAAAACCTTCCACACTGTGATTATGAAAGGATTTACTGCAGAAAAATCACAAATATTTGTTTGTATATATATTCTATATATATATATATATAGGAGAACCATAACAAGATCTTTAATGTTCATCAAATAATCGACGTTTCTGTTTTGTAAATATACACTCTGAATTCAGAATCTAGTAGCCATATTTATATTTATATTTATATTTTACACAGGAAATCACTTGGCTAACGGTATGCTTGTCAGTAACATGTTGCCATTTGAAAACAAGTGCCCATGTGGAGCATGCCAATGAAATGGCTACAAGGAAACTTTAAACTTAGAAAAAAATAAAACAAATTCTTGCTTGGTCAACAGAAATTCAATATGGTATGAATGTACATACCAAGTCAACATTCAACACTGCCTTTTTTGGATCCTCTGCAATAATGTCAACAAATTGTTGAGTTGAATGAAAGAGTGGTTGTGGACAGACATAAATGCCTTATTTTATAGTAACATTAAACTTCTACAGCGCAAGCCATTGACCAAATGGCTCCAAATGTATCCTGGTCACTCAGACATCACAACTTCACAAATGCACAAGAATCATTGTTTTTACAGCACAATGATTTTTAGAATATTTAGAAGCAGCTAACAATTGAATTTGGGCACAATTCAATATGAAGGAAAATGTATCTAGACACCAGAATTTCTTTCTGAGGCTGATTGATTAAAAGTTGCAGACCAAAGTGTAAAGTCTGTTGTTTTGGGTCAACCACTTGGCCAAATGGCAGCACATTCAACAGTGCACCAGGCGAGTGTGAAAGAGATTTAGAGAGCTACTGAAAATACACAAAGGACAAACTCACACACACACACACACACACACAGATAACTGCTTTACAGTTACAGCTGATGGGTTTAAAGTTTAAACTGATGCACTTGCTGTGTGCTGTGCTGAGAATCTAACTTGCCTGATCAGATAGCATTCGAACTTCCTCAAGTATGGAGCTGACAGGTCGACTCCTCTCTCTCCCTCGGGTGAAGGGAACGATGCAGTAAGTGCACATGTTATCACAGCCTCGCATGATTGACCTGCCAATACGAAAGTTTAACAAAATCACCCAAGCATTACAATATAAAGACACGGTGTTGCTGTGAAAACGAAACAAACAAACAAAAAAACCCAGGAAGGTGAATAATGCTGTAAACAACTTACACAAAAGCGCTGTGTCCCTGAGGAGCATGGTGGACAGGCATGATGTCTGCATAAGTCTCTTCTAACGACAGCAGAACGTTGCTGGCCTGATGACCTCCGTCAGCTACAGTCAAGAGGCGGGGAAGGTCCCGGTAGGCATCTGGACCAGCAAGAACATCTACAAGCTTCTCCCGCTCCAAAAGCTCCGTCTTTAGCCTCTCTGCCATGCACCCTGGACAGACACAACCAATTATATGTCTTCTATCCTCTGGAAAACAGTCAGATGTACCCACATGTCTGAATTTACTTACCTAAAATACCAATTTTCATTGGTGTGTGGGTCTTTAAACGCTTCTTCTTCATAGCTGTTAGTTGTTTGAGTCTGTTCCAAATAGTTTGTTCAGCTTTTTCCCTGTTAAGGGAAGAATGTCTATTAAATATTTCATGGAAGCTTATAATAACAATTTAAGTGGGCTGGGTTAACAATGATTTTTTTTTTTTAAATAAATAAATCGTCATCTTACCTTATAGAACATGTTACCAAAAGGACAACGTCTGCCTGTAAGCACAATTATTTTTTAAGTTAATTGTTTTGATGTAAATATGGACAAATTGGACAAGCTATCCCATTCCGTACCTTATTTAAGTCAACTGTGCGTTGATATCCCTTCCCCTGTAGAATGGACCAGGCTATCTCTGTGTCGTTTACATTCATTTGGCATCCATAGGTTTCAAAATACACTGCAACACCAACATAAACAAAAGTTAATCATTTTGTCCAAAACACTTTAAATTAACTTGGCGGTATTCTGTGATATATTCTTACCTTTTCTTGAATTCCCCATCTCCAAATGCTGAGAAAGGTAACAGTGCTCGTCAGAATACTCTTCATCTTCAGCAGAAGTCTTACTACCTGGAACCCCTTTGATGAAATCCTGAAAACTTGGACCAGAGGATATCTGACTTTTGAAGTCGTCTATGGTTGTCTTTCTATCTTTTGAAGACACACTAGCTTTAACTAATCTGGTACAGTATCTGGGTTGAATACATCTGAAAAGCCTTCGGTGTTGGGGGATAGTAAACAGGGCTTTCCTGAGGTGTTCCATGGTAAGTTAGCTCGCTGGACGAGCAGAGGCTTACTAGCTAGCAGTCGGATTTGGCTCTGACAGAGCAACCATACTGTACTTAACTACTATTAGCGCTACTTCCCCCCTTGTTTATCTATTTGAATACATTATGCACTGTATAGGAGATAACTACGTTCGGTAAATGTCATTCAGGGACTCGTATCATGTGGAGCCAAAGATGTCTACACTTCAAGAGGAGAATCTCCCTATTCCAAATTGACGATGAATTATAATAATAATTTAGGTATTAAAAAGAAGATTACTTATTATAAGCACAGTTTGGGGAACTGTAAAGTAAAATCTATCAATAGACAGAGAATAATTATAGCAATGTCATAGAAAGTCATGGATTTACCGAGATTACCAGGATTATTTGTGTTTGACATTAGCCTGGATTCAGGTAGACAAGAGTAAAACAGACAAGACAAAATGTCAGAGGGAGGCAATTTATGTCCCAGGGGTGTTTATGATTAATCTGTTTCTTTCAGTCTCAAAGCCATGAAGGGAAACAGGACGGTAGAGCGTGAAACGGTGTCCTGCTTAGCCAAGACGGAAGTACAGGACCATTGTCGCTCTTGCTCGCACGCTCACAGCCAAAGACGATCCCAGGTACGTCTAGCTTCACGGTCCGTCATAAAACATTCTGAACGTAAACATGTTCCGGGCATCGGCGAAAGGCGAGAGCTGCAATTGAAATACAAGTGTGCTATAAAGCCATCTTAAAACTATTAAATCATGTTGTACAAATGTTTGCAATAAATATAGTCAGGCCTAATGAAACATAATTGTATATATTGCCCAATAATTTGGACTCCTTTAAATGTGCTTTTGTTTTTTTGTTTTTTCTTTGTTATACCCACAATTCCTTACAGAAATCTTAAAATCCTCTTTACTTTGGAGCAAGATTTGCATTTTATTGACATAATGACAATAATCGGTGACAAAATTATTTTAAGAAACAATTTTCATAATTGATGTATAAGAACATGTCAGAATGTCCACTAGGCCTAGATGTCCATTTTATACATAAACCCCTTGTTTGTTTGTTTTTAATTAATATTATATTTATATTTGTGATGGCCATTGCTCGGCTTTGGCCACCACTGGATTGAGAGACTGAGGGCCACTTAAATGACGCGTGAGATCACAACGCTTATTTGTTTAACCTTTTATTAACTCAAAATGGTGCGTCTAAAGGGTGCCTTCTACACCTCCACACACTCTACACGTTACACGCTACACGGTCAAAAAACTGTGCGTCCACTCCCGGGTCTCCAATCCCCGCCTCCATCTGTGTGCTCACCTTTATAACCTTAGGCTGCTCCACCCAGTGATCACAACAATCAAACAAAAAACAAGAAACACCCAGGAAATGGCCACAACAATATTTAAAAAAAAGATATATATGCAACAATTTACAAATGAGCCAACCATTTGCTTCTATTTCCATTCTTTTCTCTTCTATTTATATGGTAAACCTTCAAAAAAGAGTGTGCATACAGACAGCTCAGCTAAGGAGAGAGAGAGAGAGATCATGTGTGATGTGGGAGTGACTGGGAGCTCCAGGTTTAGTATAAACTGACCATGGACAACAACCAGCACTGTTTCATTTGTCCAGCCTTTTTCTGGCAGTGAGAGATGATGAGAGTGAAGGGTGCGAGTTAAAGAGGAACTACAGGGACACGCTGACCTAACACAGGATATCTGGGTAAATCTCCACCTTATTTATATTATACATGTAATACCATGCTTTAGAAATATTCAGCATTTTAGATGTAATGTTGATGTCTTCCATCACTGTCTTCACCTCTGTTTGCTGCAACTTCTGTGCCTTCTGCAGAGAGATGGGGCTGGTTGAAGGAAACTGTGGTTTCAGCGTTTTTTCTAATGTAATTTCTACTCCTGTCATTTATATTCCAGCTGTCCATTCTTTTCCAGGACTAGCTGTGAGGATGGAGAAAGCTGCACTGCTGCTGTTTTGTTGCCTGGTCATGTCTTTATCAGGCTCTCCGCTCTATCCCTCCATTAGGTAAGTCCTGACAGATTTTTCTCAAATCTTTTAACATTATGTTCTATTTCTGATTTTGTGGTGTTTTGGTTCAGTTGAGCATCAAATCATCCATCAACAAGTTGACCAGTCATTAAGGATTTTATGACTGATTAACTGTGCTGTTCAGATTTGTAAATGCCCATCAGTGGCTTCAGAAATAATACTTTTTACAATAATAATAATAATAAGATTTTTTTTCTATATATTTTTTTTTCTTTGATAGAATTTTGACAAATTGCAACACTAAACAAAATTCACTCCACTGATTTTCAGTGTCATTCAGCTCAGCTTCATAGAAAAGCTACTGTGGTTTAAAAAAAAAAAAGATTTTCCAAGATATATGGGAAATAACATTGAAAAGCAGGAAATGTCACGTTTAACAGGTTACACAACGTGACACTGATGTGCTCAAGGTTTTGTGCCAGGGCTCAAAGAATGGTCGTATCCATTCATCAAGCATATGATCTTTTTTAAATGGTTATTTTGCCTGTCAAAGCTTTGCTCTCTGCACTTGTTATGCTAAGAAGGGTCAAGATGCCTGTGTTAGTCACCATGCTCATTGAACACAGCACTTTAAAACCCAGTCCTGTGCAAAAGCAGCAGAATAGATTTCATTTGATAGTGCAAGAGGTTTGCAGCAACATTGGTTACATTTCTCTTTAAAATCTCCACCATCAAAACTCTGTGTTTTAATCCGATCAGCTTCTCTTCTGTACAGAAATTTAAATAAATTTACATATCAGCATGGCATTAAGTGCATGGATATATCTGAAAGCAATGTTCGACAATGACTCGGTTAATGGGGGTATTTCTCAGGTTCGGCCAGAGGGATACATCCATCCTGATGACATCTTCTCTAAAGAGTCCTGCAGAGCAGCTGGAGGAAGACACAAGTCCTTACGGGGAGAGAGCAGAGTTACGGTTAGTTTGTTCACATGGGATGAGATGGATTGGCTGATCTGAAATATGGCTTAAAGGGTTGGTTAATCCAAATTAGAAAAGAAAAAAAAAATAACATATCCACCAATGAAGTGGGATCTGTTTTTTATGAAGTTAGCCTCTAAAATTACTGCCTCCACCATAATTTGGTGAATAGGGATGGAAGTGTTGGTTGCAATCAATAAAAGAAAATGTGAAATGTAACAGATCAGATCATTTTTCAACCTGAATTGGGTTTTTTCATTTGCATGTCTGTGTGGAAGCTGTTTTGTCTCTTGAAATGATGAAAAGTACTGAATGAGGATATGGAAAAGGCTATGCTTTGAAGGCAATATTAGTATATTAATGTTGATATTAATATGGGAGATAAACCATATTTAATGCAACATCCATAAAAGGATGCCTCTGTATAGCTCTAATTCTGACAGCAAGGAAAATCTGCATCTTAAAGTGGACATATTCTGCTCACGTTTATGTCACAAAAACATGTTTATAGTGTCTTATACCTGCATTATACTGCATCAAAGACACTGTTTTGTTTTTGCACCTGTCTCTTAATCTCTTAATTATGTACTTATCAGTATGTCCTTTCAGAAAAAGCGTACTATACACAGATCTCACTTTAAACCGTTTTTAAAGAACCTTTTTTTTTTTTTTTTTTTTACTGAAAAGTCTTTTTAAAGTGTTCACAGCAAGGTTAGATAAATGTTTGTAGTTATTTATTTTTTTATTTTTTTGTCATGCATGAACAGACCTTTTAATTATAAATGGACACCCGTTATCTATTGTTGCTACTGCATTGCCTTTTTTTCTGAAAGCTATTCAAGAATCCTGCTGCATAATAACTAAACTGATTTTGTGATTTTAGCTCAGGACGCCATGCTGATGCCATCTTTACCAACAGTTACAGGAAAGTCCTGGGCCAAATCTCTGCCAGGAAGTTCCTTCAGACAATCATGGGCAAACGGCTGGGGTAGGTCACACAAGAGGAAGGATGTCGTTGGCAACAGAAATACACAGTGAGACGTGAAGTGCTGAGGTCTTTTCTTTTTTTTTTCCCCACAGAGATAAAAGTGAGAGCTACGTGAAACGTCAGTCGGATATCTATGAAGGGACCTATAAGGAAGACCTGACATCAATCCAGAACAATCAGAGATACACAGGGGTGCAGGGGCGTGTCATGAGGCCAAGGTAAGGAATCAAGCACTCTGGAAACCTGGTGACAGAGCGAACTAACCTGCGTCTTTTCTCTTTACAGACTGCTGAGTTGAAATCTGTGGATCCGACAGATTGGAAGCTTCCAGTCGTCCTCGCCAACAGCAACACTCCCATCCGTTGCTGCTTGTTTTCTTATTCTTCCTCCAGCCTGTTATTTACAGATGAAAACAATATTGTCATTTTTATTATTCCCAATAAAGCTAATGACTGTGTCATGACTGTGGAAAAAATGACACTGAAGAACTTCAAAGGAGAACTACTGCGTTTTTCAGCCTGGACTCTATTTTCTCTGTGTTTAACTTAAAATGAATACACCATACTAAACATGCTGGTGGTGAGTGCCTGACAACATTATGGAAATAATCCTGCAGAGACATTAAATCAGGATCAAACTACACACAAGAAATTCAGTTGAAATTAAAGAAAATGAGACAATTGACATTATTACAATCACAAAGAAAGCAATAAAACACCTTCTTCTTCTAGTCTCAATTTATGTATAATGTTGACAAATAGAACAACAACCTACCTATCAGTAATTAAGACTAGGACTTTCTCCTGCACAATGAACAGCAACCCTATAATACATGACATAATTCTTTTATCCCTTTATATCAACTATTGTGAATTAAATAGATGGAATTTAATCAGTTTGTAACTGCTTTTTCCATTATATTTGATTTACGCCAAGGCACTGTAAATATAATAACACCTGTGTGGTACAAGAGTTTTGTTTGTTGCAAATGTTAAGAGTGAAAGAAAATCATTACGTTTGCTCTTTTCCATTTTCCATAATGTTGTGAGGAACTTATTTACTTCCTCAGTATTAGAAGTATTGCTGTCCCCATAGTCCCCACATGAGCAAAATCATGGGGAAATCTGCTCCATGTTGAAAAATACCAGTTTTCCTTTAAGATCTATCTGAAATATTAATACATAGTATTAATGAAATCTTGAACAACCATGTCCAGACTCTTAAAAATACTGTGATCATGCTGAACCAGGCAGTGGTAAAATGTATGAAATAAATAAAAATAAAAATAGTAGTCTGAGGTATTTGTATACTATTTTAGTATTTCCATTTCATGCTACTTTATACTTGTAATTCTCGATAATTGTGACTAACAAGGCAAACAAAAATGCATGTTACTCATTCATTATTTATTTGATTTGCAATGTTAATGAAACAGGCTGGTTATAGCAGCTAATATCAATGAGCAGCTCAAATACGCTCTGGGTTTGGATGCCGATGTTGTGATTACTATTATACTTGCAGAGACAGCAGAGACGTACACAGTGAAGTGATGTTGTGGCTCTGGAGCCTGTAGGAAAGCAAACAGGTTTGGAGCTGGCAAAAGCCTGCAATCCAGCACGGGGATGGAATGAAAGTCAAAGTATAATGTTCTGAACCTTTACACAATTTAATAGTTTTGGTGATTTGATAGTCAGGAATTTTATTTGAGATTTATGATCAAAATATTTATTTTTCAGAATATCTTCTCTGACTGTATCACACTTCCCTGCACATACTATATTACACTCTGTTTAAGAAGTTATCGACCTCTAGTCACCCCCTGTGGCCACAGTGGCTGTTTAGCTTTGTCTCTGCTGAACACAGAGCTTTAATCAGCCAGGGTGAGATTGGCTGCACAAGGCATTTAAAACACTGTTCATACTTACATTTGATTCAAACATATGTACGTGGGTGCACTATCCTTCACATTTATGGGCTTTTGATTATGGTATTCTCTCACATTACTAGCCTTTTTAGGAGAACAGACAGCTGACCATGGGCACACTTTAGATGAAACAAAAGAACAAATTTCATACGAATAAAGACTTAACGTAGTGATTAATTTATCACAGATCTACATAAGAATCTAATCTTAGAATACTCTATTCTACTGTTAATTATTGTTATGCTTTCAATCAATTCAAATGTAATAATGAAATAAATGATGTAATGCAGCATAAAAAAGACATCAGCTCATATTCACCTCAAATTCTTTATTTCCTCTTCTTCATTACAAAAACATCACTTCCTCAAATTGCCCATATTTTATTATTAACATTTTTCTTGGGGACGTCTCTTTGTATCAAATAAGGGACCACTGCTCCTCCCGCACATCCAATGCTCCAAACAGACAAACCCACTGGCATAGTTAGAAGTTTAACACATCAGAGCGACTGCCAACGGCTGAAACTAACAGCTTCTGTTGCGAGGTGAAATGGGCATTGAGCAGAAAAGGAGGAATGTACAAAAAAAAAAAAAAAAGAAAGAAAAACACAATCAACCCAAAATCCATCAGATAACCACAAATAAAAAAATCCCAGCTCACTAAGAAAACACTGGCATGTTGGACAACAAGAAAACAAATCTCACAGGAAGATGAAGTGCAATGATCAGTAGCTTTACAGCCCTCAGTAAGAGTATCTGTCAGTGAGCGCTTGTCCTCGGAGATGCAGTGAGTTCTCAATTTCTTCTATTTGGCAACACAGACAAACTGCATGTTTTAACTGTCGATTGGGTTCTTGAACTGCCTCGCCATGTTTAAAGTCTGATTTGATGCAACGTTGCATGACTCCTTGGAAACAAAAGATGATCTTCGTCAGTGTCTTCTTTTATTATTCTTGCTCTTATTTTTTCTCAATTCTGTGGAAGAGAAAAAAAAGCATACATTAGTTATAACACAGATGAGATGAATGAAATCCTTTGTGGCTAAATTTAACTCCTGATCTCTTCATGAACAGGCTGGATCATGCGTTTTAATGCACAAATTCTCATGACAAATGCTGTCAGATATGGACAATTCACATTTGCTGATGAACACAAAACAGATCACTCAAATGTAATGGCACAACCAGAACCACGGGTGTCAGACCATAATGGAGGGGTTACCAAAGTGCTGGTAAGGCCATAATGATCATGGTGGGATGAGTGAGAGGCAAACCAGTAGGGGGGGGCGACAAGTACATGTGAACACTCAGAGTTAGAATGATCGAGCAGCACACAGCCATGCACGCTGCCAGCCATGATGGAAATGCACGGAGGATGCAGTCTATGAGGATGCCCTTACTTCAGCCTGGAAGCACGGCCGACTCATTTGTTACAAATGGGGGCTTTATCGTAGGCTCCTATACTTTGCCAACCTACTACTTTGCTCTGCAGCAATCCTGAAAAAGGAGTACAGAGACAGGGAGGTGTGGATAGAGGGGTTAAAGACATGGCACCAGCTGCAAGGAGACAGAGACTAGCAGGAAAGAAGGAAAGAAAGTCCTTATTGGAAAAATGACAGTGAAAACATTAATTGGAAAATTCACTTGCTTAAAAGGGGTAAATTGGCTGTCGGGAGAGCGAGAAATAAAGGTGAGCAATTAAAGTGGTGTCTTGTGTCAGAGACACATCTCTAACTTGCCCACACCGGCCATTCAAGGGCTCTCCATATTGATGGTGAGGAAATTGCCCACTTAGATCATCGCTTTTGCAGATCTTGCTTCCATGCTTCTCTCCTAGTCCAAGTAGTCACGAGCTCTCCTTCTGCCAGAGAGCAGGGCATAGATGTCAGCCTCTGGGGACCGGCTGAGGAGCTACGATGTGGAATAGACACTTTTCCTCTGGTTTAAGCTAAGAACTACCAAGAGGCCCCAAAGCACCTGAGTCCTCCTTGTCTGAAAGGAGCTAAGCTTTCTCCCGGGGACTAAGGGCTCTTAAGGAACCATTAGTGCCAGGCACCATCAAGAGACGTACCTCTTCACTGCTTTCTGCGCCAGCATGCGGTTCCCAGCCAGGAAAGTTACACCTCCGATAATCGCCAGGTACTTCAGAGTCTGGAACATGTTGAGGTGAGTCCAGTAGACGTACATCAGACCCAGCATGGCTGCAATCAAAAAACAGTTAGCTGAAGTATTAACACTCAAACAAGCTTTTGTGGGAAAACACAATTGTCAACAGTGAAATTTTGTGATTATAAAACAGGTCTAGGCTCTAGAGAAAATTTGTAGCATTACAATACTGCGAAAGTACAAAAACGACCCATCTACAAAGAAATGCACATGTATTTCATTACTATTTAAACAGGGTTGGAAAAGCATTTAGTATGACTGGAAAGCTGAAGAAAAAAATCCTGGTCACTCAAGTTAATCCACATACTTTGTCGTGAGCAGTTCCATGTAAAATTAATATTTTTATATAAGTATAAGTTCCTGCATGAATCTGCCCCAAAGAAAGGTCTGTGGCCTATGTGAGTAATCAGGTGCAGACTTCTGGAAAAAAAGGATTCTGTCACAAGGATTGTAAGGTGTTTGAATACACATTCTACTCTACCTTAAAGTAGTAAATGGAAAAGCAAATTATTTAATTTGTTTTGAAAACTTTCTGGAAATTCTGTTACAATTTCCAGTAAATCTGAACAGAACTTTGGCTGTGACACACAGCGCTGACCCAATGTTCTAGTTGTTGTTGGTGGTGGTGGGGTTGGGATGATGATTATTTTGGGTGGAATTTCATGAATAATGCATCATTAAAATTAATTATAATAATGCACAATGTTACCCGGTTATTACGGCAATTCACCCATTACCCTGAGCAACAGCAGATGAATAGTACATGACGAGTGTGTAAAACTATCAGCTGTGTGATAAACATTTGGGACTGACCTGCGTGTCCTACATGGAACAGAATGGTGCTGGGAGAGAAGCTGAAGTTGGAGATGTTGGCTCCGAGCTTAAACCACTACAGACAAGAGGGGGGAATAAAAGACAATGTGATTTTCATCCACCGCAAGAGCTGCAAACAAAGGAGCTGAGAAATTGTTTACCACCTAACACACAATGCACTGATCCACTGCAACAATAACTATTACTCAGCACTGAAAATGACAGCTTTTGTGAGTTCAAATTAAAACAAACATTATATTCATGCCGTGCTGGAGCCTCATTCACCATTTATGAAGGCTTCCTGCTGAAGAGCTGTTCTGGAGAGAGAAACTAGGCCGCTGTGTATATAACAACAATAATAAAGCTGAATGCTCTATTATAGAGGTTTTTGATTAATAATAAAAAAAGGGGTTTGTTTAAGGGTAGAGCTGGCTGATGGGGCCTCCAATTACAAATTCTTAAATAATATTTTTAGGTTGTTTTTCAAAAAAGGCACCTGCAGTGTTCTTTATACATCACAGACAGACAGATGGTTTTCCCGAAATCAAATTTTAATTTGTTTTTCCGGCAATCTAAAGTAAAACCATACTAATTGTAGAGAAATAAGTATTTTCCCACACAGTTTAAGTGGGATTTCACTTATGAATGATTCCAATTCCATCATGTTTAGTTTTTTTTTTTTTTTTTTTTACAGCCCAGCTCAATTTCTGGCCTGCTTTTAAGAAAGGCAAAAGGTTTCTGAATTATTCTCATACAAAAGTCACTCTATACTTAAGCTGAAGGCAAAAACAAAAAACAAACAAACAAAAAAAACGGGGAGAGTTTCTGAAATATTACCAGGATGAGCAGAAGTAGGAAGGGTGACAGGATGAGTGCAGTGAAGGTATTGGAAACCACTGTGGGAGGCTTCTTCTCTGGTTCCCTGAATAAGTGCTGCAGAGACAAGAGGAGATTTAACTGCTGGACTGACAGTTCCTGCATGCTGCTCAATTTTCCATCATCAAGGAAGGATAGAAATATGTAAGTAAATATGATGAATAAGTAAATATGATGAATAAGTAAATAAGTATTACCTGGATCTCTGGTTTGGGTACATAAAGAGTCTTGGGCTGGAAGGCCACTGGAGCCTCCTCATCCACAAACTTCAGAACAACATCAGCCTTTGAAAAGATCACAACTCAACATAAGAGCTCAATATCAACTATTAAATAGCTGTTAAAGCAGTAAAGAATGCTTATTGCCACCTCAAAGTCTGAACCAACACTCACCACATTCCACAAGATTGGATTGTCCAAGGTTGCATCGCCAACGATGAGGTGGAGGGAATAGGTACCAGACATGGAGTCGAACTCTGACTTCCTCTCTGCTGTGTCCAACTCAAACTTGTACAGATTCTTGCTGTCGGGTTCAGCCACAAACACAACTTCCTGGCCAGTTTTCTGATTGTGCAGGCGGACAAAAGTCTGGGACGGAGAAAATAAATAGGCGTTAATTCGCAACAAGTGGGAGAGCTCAGTTTTCCCTAAATGGTCGTAGTGACTGGCTGTTTTTATAGGGGCCAGCAGTTTCCATCCTGATACACACCTGGTGAGGGGTCAGCTCCACTCCAGTGTTGACATCAACCAGCTGAAAGGACATGGCAAAGTTCTGGTGGCTGTCTGCTGTGAAGGAGGCCTTGGCTTTGGAAGGATAGTCCACTCTGAGGTGTTTAAAAGGAAAACATTTAGGATTCTGTTGTCATGCTAGCGAGGATCAATGAACTTGCCTCCACATTTTATTTTTCTAACCTGGTGGTCTTTGTTCCAATGCTCTGGTCCTTGTCCACCACAGAGAGATCCATGTTAGTGACGGCCACTTCAGTGGATACCTTCACTTTGAGCTACGAGTAGACAAAGTCACAACATGTGTTTACATAAAGTTAAAGAATGCAAGCTTCATGCCAAACCCCTAACAAAGAGAAATTACTTCAATTAAATGCAGACAGCCTGCCGGCCCAGGACAGGCTGCAGCTACAACCACCCACCTCTGAAAACAGCCCATTGTAGTTTATACAACTTTCCACACTTAAAACATATTGCTTAATATGAACAAATTATATAAAATGGACATTATAAATAACAGGAATAGGAATTTCAGAATAAATATTAACAAATGTTATTTACTTAATCTAATTTTATTCACTCTACTTTTTATTGCTTTTAATTAATTCCCTCCTATACTTGTTTGTGTATATAAATATATATATATATATATATTATTATTTTTTTATTTTTTTTTTTATTTTATATTCTTCGATGTTTTTCTGTTTTCTTACTATGATGTTGGCCTTAAGGGGAGGGGTGGGAGGAATTCACAGTCATTTTAAATATGTTCGATGGAAACTTTGTTTTTAGTTGAATACAGTGACCTCTTCAGAAAAGTAACTAGCGTAGGTGATAAAAAAGAAGGAAAGGAGGAAGAAAGGACTAAATGCACAGAAACTGGCCCACCCATTGCATTAGTAAGATATACCTTTTCTGGCTATCACCTCACCTCAACATGATTGGCCACGAGCCGGCTGTCCCCGGTCACTGCAACAGTAAACTGGTAGTATCCACTAGCTGGCTGGCTGGACATGAAGTTCAGTTCAAAGACACCGCTGAAATTCAGGGGGAAAAAAAAGAATACAATGTAAGTTCTACGAATAAAAAATCAGCCAGCATCAGTTATGAAATGGGGACTTTTAGCAAGGAGACTTAAAGGGCTGACCATGGCTTTAAAAACAGCACTCCCTGACATTAAAGCCAGACTGTCAGCTGCTGATTTTCATGAGCCTGCTGTGTTGTGATAGTCAGACCTTATTTGCATATGGTGAGTCATGATTGGACAGCAGATGGTCAGTCAACTTGCTGGTCAATATCATGTAACATGTGGCCAAATCTCCTGCTCTCCAAAGAAGATTAACAGAATCTGTGGGCTTTATTGCTGCAAGCCAAAGTCGTCCCTTTAAATGTCCCCGTTTCATTTCCCTCAGATTGTAATTAACTGATGGATACAAAAATAAAGGAAACTAAATGTGATGAGTAAAACAATCCACAGTGCATGGAACTGATCACCAATAACATTCATATGATGGCACCATTTGCATTTCTATTCAAACACTTCTATTAGCACTAGGAACAGTAATGAAGTAAAGGTTGCTTGTGGGTTTCTTCCACATTTTGGGATTTTTTTTTTAGTAAAAGGGCTTAATATTAGAAATCCAACCATATCTCTGTAAGAATGCATACTCGTTAAGTGTGAAAGGAGCTTGGTTGAGAATGACACTCTTGGAGGCCACAGCGTAGGCAGATTCCACCAGCACGTTGGCTGAGGCCAGAGGTTGAGACATGACATCAGTAACAAGGAGCTGTGAAATGTTCAGAGAAACAGTGTCATTATGGACTGTTTAAAACACACACAAAGGACTGTAATGGGTTAAAATCCAGCGTCTGTACCTGCAGGGTTGGCTGGCTGTGGGACACCGTGGCTGGGCCCTGAGCACTGACAATCACTGGCACATGGAATCGGTTGTTGGAAAGAGCGGCGGCGGCACTTGCCACACTGAAGGCCTCAGCCAGAGAGTCCCAGGATTTCTTGCTGAAGATAGAATTCACCAGCTGGATGACCTGGTCCTTTGGGGAGAACATATCTACCATCAGTTTCAGAGAGAAAAAGCTATATGGACAAAAGCCACCACCGCATGGGCAGAAATCACACCTCCTTCAGAGGGGGCTCCATGTCCACATGATCTGACAGGGAATAAGCAGCAGTCACAAACATGGCGGTCGCCTCAAGTCCCTCCTCAAACTGGAGGTAGATGCCACCGAGATCATCCAAACGAGCTGTCAGATCCTGGGAGGAAAGAAAGCAAAGTAGCATTAACTTTTCTGTTAGAGGAAGAAAAACTGGATAATTAAGAGTCCAGTGTGTCTTGTGCAAAGTCAAAACAGTGACACAGCACCACCTGGTGGAAGTTGAAAAAGCTAACCTCAATTTCCTCCAATATTCCTCCAAGTTCTGCCTGCTGGGAGAGGCGGGCTGCTGTTTGCAGAGCTGAAGTGATTCTGTCAAAGAGAAAAACCCATTTAATGTGCATTAAACTGCTCTGAGCATTTGTTCATGAGCCCCAGAGAAAGAAACAGCACTCCCCAACACTTACGCCATAACATTGTCCTCCTTGTTTATGCGACCTGTCAAAGCACCGACAACTTCCTGGGAAGCCAGAGGAAGCCCCAAGGAGCTGAGCGCACTCACAGCTCTGTGGATCTGACTCATGGTCGAGTCTTCGCTAACTGCTGCCAAGAGGATGTCACGGGTTTCATTGGACACAGGGATCTATGAAGTGAAGAAGAATGTTCGATCTCAGTAGGTTCTGAGGGGGTTACATTTTAGTCATATCATCCAGTTTGCCATATACATCTTTGTACTCGTATGGAAATAAAACTCAAGCAAGGCGCTCTTACAAAAACTCTCCAGACCATAACCATTTATTATCATGTCTAGTTGTTCGCAATAGATGCAATAGAAAAATAAAGTTTATGTTTGTTGGGAAAATATGTATATTTTATTCTCTATGATTCAACTATACACTGGTCTTTTCTCAAAAATGATTTTGAATGCAACGCAATGAATGTACGTTATTTTTTTTAATTACAAGAAGCCGTGGGGTTAGCATACCTCACATCCAGAAATGGCTTGACTGGTCTCTGCAGCAAAGAAGAGAGAGTCAACACTGGTGGGATCCAGCTGAGATTTGATGAACTGGCATACTCCCTAAAAAAAAAACCAAACAAACAAAAAACAAACATCTTAAGCAAAATACCACGCAAAATACCACATAATTACAATACAGTAGCAAGATAATTGACTATGTTTTTATTTATTTATTTATTTTTTCTCAACAACCTCCAATATATGAAATTCTTAATGGAGTGGATTCTTTACCTCGTGATCAGGAACATCTGCTCCAAGCTTGGTCAAACCAACAACAGAGTAGTATGCGGAGTCGAGATCGGTGAATTGTTGGCTCAGGAGGTTCTGCAGCCGGGCCACATCAGACAGGGAGAGGTAGTGCGCCGGAGTGAGCGCCTGAGCTCCAGCAAGAGCCAAGCTGAGGAGGAACAGCCCGAGCAGCCCTGCTGACACAAGGCGGAAATGATTTAACCTGCCGGCGGCTCGAAGGGTGTATTATAACCGAGAAAACAATACGTTTGATATGTTGCTATCCCAGATAACGATATAAAGGAATGGTTTTCATTCATTGAAATAACACTTGCTTGTTCAGTACAGGTTAAGCTACCAGGCTAGCTAGCGTTAGCTAACGTCAGAAGGAAGCAACACACTGCAAGAACCGTGTGCTATTTCTTCTCCAATTCTTAAACTGGCGTTTCCATAATAGCATCCAAATGAAAATTACACATACAACACTGTATCACATGTATTATACAAAATGTATAAATCAATTTGCTTACTAGACCGGTCCATGTCTTGCAGTCTTATGCAGCGTCACCAAAACCGACGAGTGCTTCCGGTGTCTTAGAATGAGCTGTCACCAAAGGGACGACATCCGGCTGTATTACGCCTGACATTTCAAAATAAAAGCCCAAATAAATCAAATTCACGCTTTACGCAGTTTAGGTTAAGGTACATTAAATGCAGGTTATGTGCCACTCAGACATAACGATGAATTATTTTTTCAGTATAATTTTTACTTTTACAATTTATAATTATTTCCAGTTTAAATAACTCAGAATATTACAAATGTTTCGCCATAGTTTACTGGTCACAGCTGGACTTGGTGCCCCCAAGAATGAAGAAAACACACAGCTTTGATAGATAGAACTTAATAAACAATTGAAACTGGTGTAATTAAACTGACTTATATGGCAATGTTGATGTTCACAACTCCTTAGGTCCACATATTAAAATTTTCTCCAAATTCAAGGTTCTGAGCTTTGAAGCAGTGCATTGAAGCAGGTAATAGACTGATACATTTGATTTATGTTGTCTGATCATATAAATTTGCTTTATGAAACAAAATTAACAGAAAATGGCCCACAAAAGAAGCCCAGTAGCCCTGGTAAACAAATTATCTAAACATAAATCAAGTCGTATTACTGCAAAGATCAGATATGCGAACATATACTACTACACTACTATTGTTCTGGAAGTACATTATTTTTGTTTGTGGAACTGTTTCAAACATGAATGAATCATGCGTAATTAAACCTCTTCTGAAACTCCAACTGCTCATGTTTTAAATATGATGGATAGTCAGGAAGAAATCGTACATTGGACATATTATTGGTGTTTTATTAAATGTCTTAACAAAATGCTGTATGATATAATAAAAACATACAATTGCAATTATTTACAAACAGTGCCAAATAACATAATACTTTTGCCATCAACAGTGGTACAGCATCCATGTCTCCACAATGATGTGGATACCTGCATACCAAACAATTTTCCAAAGTGTTTTTATTACATTGTTAGATTTCAATAAGGAGTAAGTCATTTTGATGTATTTGTGTCTTGATAGATGTGTGCTGCAGTCACTTTTACATTGGTAGAAGGCAACCATTTTACCAAATTCCCCCCTAAGGTCCTCACCTTTTTTCCGTATTTATCTAGACACAAGCTAAACTGATTTTACAAGACAATGTTTACTCAACATTTCAAAATGACCCCTCACCTCTAAAGTATTATTGATCAACTTGTCTGAATTTACTCCATATTAAAGTTATACAACAGAACCTAACATATGGCGATGAAACCTGAGTTGTTGTACTCTTCACAACATTAAAAAACTGTTTAAGTACAGACACATTATGCAAAGTAAAACCATGTCTTCTCAGTGATAGCTAGAGTAGCCGTGATTCTTTTTTTAATTTTACATTCATTGTTCTTTTCATATTTAAATTACAATTTTTTGAACAAGGATTCAAAACGACTTTTTCAAGCCTTGTCAGACACTGGAGTGAGACAAAATCTAAACTAATTGTCTCTCCAATTATCGCTATGGCTAAATATTGTGTTTTAATTGCTAATGACTTGTTCAAAAATGGTTCTAAACCTACAAGACATGTTCACTTGCCCCACCACAAATTACACAGAGAACAGTAACATAAACATGAAGTTTTGCATGTGTAACATGTTGATGTAATGATGAGACATGTCTCAGGACAGAATCAGAGCCCGGTTGGGAGCGTGGGATTTTAGTGAGCGCAGGTAGCGTCTCGCTTTCTCCGTCATGATGAGCTGGTCTTTCGTTTGTCCACAAACAACTGTTTCCCATTCTTTTGACATCTGAAGAGTGAAAAAAAAAACTGTTAGAAAATATTTTTCAATTAATGAGGATATTCATTCCTATTATGGCTAAAGATAGAACTTACCGGAACTGGGGGTACTGTGCTGGGAAATATGGCACTGTCACTCGGCCCCATAAGGAAGCCTTGGTCCAAAATGTTTTCATGTCGCTTATTGCAAAACGATTGAGAGTTGAGACAAACAATCATTGGTTCATCCTGTGGTCGAAAAAAGGATGACAAGACATTAGGATTTGTCTAGTTTATGAATAGGCTAATAACACATTTAGAATTATTCGTTTTACCTTGATGTTATGTTTGGCTTCAGTTTTGATGGATTTGCGTTTGGATGTGGTCTTCACATGGCAGTCCACGACATCTAAGGCCAAAGATTTCCGCACTTTCTTCATAGGAGGCCGATGCTGTGAAAAAACACACAAAAAAAGGTAAGTGTAAATACAATACCTTCAGTTAGTATTTCAATGACAGCATCCTATCTCCCTCTTAAATTAAATTGATAACAACAGGTCAAGCTAAAACCAAAGGATGCCAGCAATGACTGTTGATGTCAGGTTTTGTTTGTTTTGGTTTCAGCGTGGAGCAGAAACTATTTCAAAGCATTCTTGAAAGGTGGTGGCAGTAGAAGCGTGTACGGTTTTGGGAAGTAAATGAACATTTCACACTTTGTTGTTCTTGTGCAGCTGTTTGCTGACCAACAGTGGAGGACTGTCATTGTAACGCATAGCTCCAAGGTGTGAATTTGAGAATGTGAAGTGGTGTGAAGCTGAACAACAGCAAGTTCCCAAGCAGCCCAGCTTCCAAGATACTCATTCTACAGACATTCCAGTTTTTAATAGAACACCAATGTTTTACTGGTACTTGGTTGTTGGCCAGTAAGTAACAATACAACAATGCACATGGGTGTTAGTAAATAAAAAAAACAAAAAAGAAAACATACATATTATACATTGCATTGTTATGTTTGTTTTTTTCTTATTTGTGATATCAAAATATGAATATAAATATAAAAATGTCTCTTCCCTGTCCATACTAATGGCTTTTCCACTTAACTGGCAATTTATTTGTTGGGGAAAAGCATTATATGGTATTAATTAAAAAACAAAATTAAAAATCATTTGTCTTAAAAAAAGAAAAAATATAGTGATTTGCAAAGTTGTGTTCATTTTTGGTCAGCTGTGTTATCACAAATTATCAATGTAATTGCAAAGTAGGTTATTTTATTTGAATAAAACATGTGTTATGTATTATAGAATATAGTTGAATAAGTTACCATTGTTTTGCGCCTTTGCTCCGGTGGTGTTGAACGTACAACAACCAGGTCAATCCCAGCGTCCCTCAGGATGACCTCGTTAATATCGTCTTCAAGGTTCGGAGTCTGTGGCTAAAATTACACAGCAGAAATATAGTGTTAATACAGAGATCATAAAAGTGTAAAGTGAAAAAGAAATGAATAAAATGAAAACTTGTGATAAAAAAGGTGATTCTGCCGGACATTAGAATGACAAAATGTTCTTGAACAAATGAGTCAGTATCTAAAAAAAATGGAAAAACTCTAAAACACATTTAAAGACACTTTTCCACTTTCTTGAACTTTTATTTCTTAGTGAAAATCATCATTGAGATAGTGATTAATTAAATCAATAATTTGTCAAACTAGGAAATTCTAAATATTAATTTTACTACATCAATTTCTTGATAGTAAGTAATAAGATAATTCATTTATTTATGATACTAAGTGAATACATTTTAGATAAACAAGTCTTTATGAGAAATTTGCAAATAACTTTTTTTTTTTTTTTTTTTAGATTTGACATACTTAATAAATACTTCAAGAACATTTCTCGTAATACTAACTTTTCAATCACAGTGGCAAACATGCAAACAATCACATGCTTCCATTCAGTCAGACACTCACCAGAGGCTGCAGAGGCCCATACTTCTCCATGGCATTTTTGAATGGTGTTGGGGTTCGCGGAGTTGAACATAGCTCAGACTTATGGTTGGGTGTAACAAACCTACACAGAGCAAAATGTAAATATTGAGTTTTTTAAAGAGACGTCCAATTGTACTGACTGAGAAAGCAGAAACAGATTCTGTGATATTTTCACAACTTGTACCTAAAACCTCAAATTGAAATGAGGATCATGATATTTGTAATGTTTATTAAATCCACCAGACCCATTCAAGAATCAACTATAGCCTACTGAACATGTTTGCCACTCACGCAGAGTTTTCCTTCTGGGTGAGGGGGGTCTTATCCCGCTGTAGTGGTGTAGTAACAATGGCTTTCTGGCTGCAAACTGGTGTGGATGTGAGAGACGGGTTCTCAAGGTCATGAGTGTCCTGCTTTGTCCACATGTTGAGGAACTGGAATGACATGTTAGTTAATGGACAACCAAATGGAGTAGCATCAATCTTCCACAGTCAAATTAATAACTTACTTGAGAGGGAGAAAAAGGCAAGATTTTGACAGGAGTACTCTTGGGAGTCATGGAGTTACTGCCATCAGGAGACAAAGCGATGCGTCTCCGGCTGCGGCGGTTAAGTATGGATGGCGGCGTGACTCCTCCAGGAGAGATGGGAATCAGTTCCCCCTTGCTGCCTTTGCTCAACTCCTGCAAGGCGCTGCCCTCCAGGCGAAACTGGTGGCGCTCTGGGCTCGGACTGTCCTCGGGCAAGTCAAAGGCTGCTAGGTTGCACCAGCCATCGAGGTCCTGAGAGTGGAATAAATATTATACTTGTTAGTTGTGCATCTGGTCACAATAGTTGGCTCTAATTTTTCAAAATTTTCTTACACTTGCAAGTATGAAGGTGTAAAAGTTCAAAGTTCAAAAGTTAAGTATCAAAGTTCAATGCTCAAAAGTTAAATATGAAATAATTCACATTCGGCATCTATGAGAAGCATATTTCTTTTATAGAAGAACCATAAAAATACATCTATAAAAATACCACAAGTGACCAGTAACCTTTTCTCTGTCTGCAAAAACTGAACTTAATGTGCAACAGCACTAAGGCTTGAACTTACATGTTCAAAGTAACCCTGCACCAAATACATCACTGATTCTAAAAACATAAGCTGGAACACTATTTTGATTGTGAAAACAGAATGCATCACAGAATTGGGAGTTCAGTGTAAAATTCATCTGGATGGTGAGTAGTGATTGTAGCATTTTACCTGTATGCTTCCACTCATTAAATAAGCTATGCGTCATTTAACTCTACTGGTATATTAATCACTTCAAAAGTACTGTTAATATCTAGCCTTATCAACAGTTCTGAGTGAAGCATTAAGGGAACTTACCCCGTCCACCATGTCCAGCACTTCCTTTAGTGCTGGACCAGTAGGGGAGAGAAAACCAGAGCTGTCCACCACCCAGCTGGTGATGTTACTTTCTCCTGTGGTGTCTGCTTCAGTCTTGGGACTTAAACTCTCATTTGGAGAGGACACAGCCTTTGAGGACCCTGCTTCACTAGAGTCAACTTTAGCTGAGGCTGTAACAGGTGTCTCCTGAGACTGGTGGAAAATGTAGACATTAATAATAAAACTGACATCAATAGAATTATTACTGTATTAATACTACTGCTTATAATATCAACACTGCAACAGAAATATACATTACAGGGGACTTTGTAAAGTCACTAAAGCTGCAACAGTTAGCTGACCAATCAACTAATATTTTGATAATGGATGAATC
>JAOWBC010000710.1:4518217-4528836 GCA_028566105.1 Hypoplectrus providencianus
ATGACTGATTCAGGAATTGCCTCACTCACTGCTGGCCTGGGTCAACATTCTTCTGCCAAACAGTATCCTCTGTTTTTCATTCTTGCAATTTTTTAACTCTTTCCCCAAATATGGCATCAATGATCTTCAATGATTTGGCTCCTTTCCTCCAATTCATGTGAACAAACATAAAACTCCAGTTACTCAGTCTTTAGCAGCTGTTGCTTCACAATTCCAATTACAGGCAGGAGTCAGAAGAGGGAGCTGCAGAGAGCAGAGCACCCACTCCAAGTCATGTCTCAAGGACACTTTTCAGCTGAGTCACTGTAGATGTGTGCGTGTCTGTGTGTGTGAGAGTGAGGACATGATCTTCCTAAGTGTTGGAGTACAGGTTTATGGTACATTATAGAGTGTGAACAAAAAACATAAAAAGTGTCAAGACTGGTATTATGTCTGTCTTTCTTTTACAGCTGGATAGTAGTGTAGGATTGCATAGAGACTATTGATTTTTATCTCTGTGCCAGACATGTGTTATGTAATCTGTATGAGCAAATTACATAAAAACAGAAGGACCAGAAAGGACAAGTGAGTGACACGATATATTCTGACAGGCTGAGGAAGTCCAACCGCTGACACTTAGTGGCAGCCTGTGTGTTTCCTACAGTCAAGGGGGACAGACTGTGTCCTTTCCAGGCAGCAGCAGCACCACGTGTTGGTGACAGGTACAGCACCTGCTGCTGCTCAGAGTGCGTCACACACTTATAGTGAGGACATCGAGAGGAGGAGCTATCACAGAGGGGGAGAGCACAACTGCAGTATCCTCTGAACTGATCTACAAAGGAGAAAGAGGAACAAAGAGGAGTCCTGATACGGTCTGGTCACCTTGCTTATACACAGACATCTCAAGCATCGTCCCCTCATACTCTGTCCTTCGTCTTATCCCTCCCTCCATCACAGAGCGCCGTCACGACTCATCTATCCGTCTGGAATCAGAGGGAAGCCCTGGCAACTGCAAGACACTCTGCGTGTCTCTTTGGACCAGCCTTGGACAACACTCCCTCCGTCAGGGTCCATTCACAGAGTGCGCAGCCTGGAAAGACATCCAGTGATCAAAATGAGAAAGGTGCTCCAGCAAGCTGACATGGGGCATCAGCACAGCGGCGAGGAGAAAGAAGTGTGGAGGGAGAAGGAGGAGAAAGAGTGTCAGCACAGGAGGGCTGAGAAGAAGCTGCTGGCCTTCTGGATGTCCTTGTCCCACAGGACCTGGACACTCTTCAGGCCCCGCGAGAGACCAGGCTTCCAGCGCTCCACCTCAGCTGCCCGGCTGCTGAAGAGTGAGGCATGAGGGGAGGAAGTGTGTGGCGAGTGTAGTGAGTGTGAGTGTATGTGTGTGTGTGTGTGTGTGTGTGTGTGGAGGTCTGTCAGTAGCAGAGTGTCAGAAGAGGCCTTGCAGACCTGCTGTCAAGTAGCCCTATGTGTGTGTGTGTGTGTGTGTGTGTGTGTGTGTGTGTCTTAATAGGTGTGTGTGTTCCATTCAAGTGGGAGAAAACAGCTTTCTCTAACAAGGCCACCATGTGCAGAAGTAGTTTGTGTTGCTGTCCTGTCAGTGCTGGAGTGACAGGTGGAGGGCAAGCTTGTTGAATCCATGTCTGTTACATTCATTTGCAAAACTACTTCAAGGAAACCAGTTTTCAGCAAAGAACCAGCAAAGAGCCTGAAGGGAGTGAAGACAACTTTCTGTAGAAATGGATCAGTACATCTTTCTCAGCTCAGCTTGAAGAGCTGTCCTTCCTAACCTACACTAAAACAGGCAGGGATGGGTTAGCAGGGACCAGCCATGGCGGTGACCCATCTCTCTCTGGAGTTGCGTTTCCAAGGGAAGAAGCTGAGAGGCTTCAGGTGCAAACTGACCCGCTCGGCTCACGGTTTCCTGCCGGCGAGCTCGTGGACCATCGCAGCCCAGATCCTGCTGCCCTACTTGGTGTCCGGTCTGGGCATGGTGGCGGCTGGGATAGTCATGGATACAGTGCAAGTATGGAAACAAGTGCTCCAAAGTGTGTCTCTGCATGTGAGAGTGCATGATACTGCTGTGTTTTGTTTATTACTTGAACACTAAATATGTGGCAGGTATATGAGATTGCATCATTAATTAGAATTATGTTGTTTTTATTTTAAGCTTTTGCATGATAACAACCGTTATGCAAAGTTTCATTGTTTCCTTTACAATTTAGGTACAGTAGAGGTGAGGGGTAGTAGAGGTGCTTATGTAATCAATCAGTCATCTAGTCGTCATGAACAATCCTTGCGAACTATACACAATACATTACATTTAAGAATTTTAAAAAATCCTAGAAATGACAGACATTTATCTATTGAACTTTCCTTGAGGAAAGAAATTAAATTTTAGGGATAATTTGAAGTTCTTTTGAGTAATGTTTTGCTTACAAAATGACACAGGGAATTCAGATCTGTAATATTATAATATCTGTCTTTTCATATGTGGACTGAAACAACAGGCAGAGAGCAGTATTTAAGGCAGAGTCAGATAGAGAGAACACAGCCACCTAACAGCTCCCCGTTCACCTCGTGTAAATACCAGCATGATGACTGGCAGCAGGTCAGTGAGCTGCTAGTTAAAGCATAAAGAGCTGGTAGATGTAGCTGATGAAGTTTCATAGGAGATCCATTTTTCAAATTAATAAACACATAATTTGAAATTCTGGTGTTTTGTACAGCGTTAAATATTCAAGACTGAATATGCAACAATCAGCTTTTATTATGAAAGTAAATTTAAAAATAGACAGCTAAAAAACAGGTGATATTATTGAAGATGTAAACAGTCATAAACTCATGATTGGCAGGTATTATTGAGCACTGTGGACTTAAGCAAAGAATCCCTGTTATTATATTTGTTTTGATTGTTGTTCATCGTCTTCAAATTGCAGATAAACACATTGAGAAAACTGCACAGACAGAAAGATGTCTTAACTTTGGCAGAAGATGAAAACATCAGCGTTAGACTCAGATTGAGGAAATATTTTTTATGGGCTGTGATGAAAGAGATCCAACCACTGGCAACGTTTTGGAGGTTTATTGTTATTTTTTTGACAATAAATCATTGCTCTCTCTTCTTTCAAAATGTCTTTAAAGCAACCATCATTGATATTATTATTAAATGACAATGTTAAAGGAGTGGCTCCTTCCTGACAGGAATCATCATTAAAATCTGCTGTTTCTCTTGGCTTTATGATGATTTTCAACACATTTCATAGTAGGAGCGAAGCAAAATGGTGTTAAGATTGCAGGCTGAAACCCAGAAGATGTTATCACCAGCTATATACAAAGGAGACACATTGTCCTGGAGAGCCATCATCCTATGTTGCATCTAATTCTCTGCCAACTGTCTTTAACTATCTATTCTCAATCAACAACACAGCTGATTTTAAGGATGACTAATTACTACTTCTGCCACATTAAAAGAGGCCAAAAATGATCTGATTTTACTGTTGTTTAGCACAGGGTGGGAATTTGATGTTCAAAGCATTACTTTTTGTATGTTTGTCATGCAGCAGTATTGTGGGACCTCAAATGAATGAAGCAATGTTGGGGATCTTGACAAATTAAAATGCAGCAAATTTGTCAAGTAAACAAAGTAAATGCAGTCTTACATGTATGATGTAGGTTAGTGTAATAGTATTAGTGTAAAACAACAACCCTAGACAATGAAATGGCAGACCTAACTATTCTATTCAGTTTCCTCAGTAAAAGAACTCTCAGCTGATTTGTTGATTTAGTCACTGAGTGGGTATGACTTTAACCAAAAGACAACAAAAAAACCTAAAGGTTTTGCATTGTTGAAGATTGAGTCATAGTTTTTGGCTGTCACCTGCTTTACTTTGGTTCATTCTCATAGCATTGCTTAGCCCAGAGTAGGCAGCTGTTTTCAGAAAAAAAGCTGTAAAAGCCCACTTCATATTAACTACACAGCACCTCATCTTACCCCAAACTAACCAGAACTAGAAAGTGTATTTTGTATTAAGCATATTGGACTTTGTTTTGTTCCTGGAAACACAATTCCAAGTGAATTATCATAAAAGGCTCTGTAACAACATAACACAAAATATTACAGATACAAATGTAAAATTCAGATTCAATAATTCTGTGTAGTTTATCTGCAATGCATTCAAACAATGGACTGGTAAACTTATTTGAAGATGTATTAAAGGACAATTTTTATTATTTGTAAATATTATTTTGATTTTTCAGCACTGGGAGGTTTTCAAGGAGATCTCAGAAGTGTTTATCTTGGTGCCAGCCCTGGTGGGACTGAAGGGGAATCTGGAGATGACATTGGCATCCAGACTGTCAACAGCAGTAAGTGGAAAAACACTCAAAGCCCATTCTCACTCCAGCCGGTAAGATACTGACACTTTGCCACGGTCCATGGCATGCAATAGGCAAAGTATCATTCAGCATGTCAAAAATGTTCCTGATAAGGGCGCTGCCATCTTGTAATGGTGATGTCATTTGCAGCCAGAGTCTGCACACTGAGATGTTTTGGCCTCACTTGTTGGGTTCTTGAGAAATGGTTTATGGCTCATATTCATGTTGTCCATCTTTTTATATATTCTATAGTTAATAAGATGCACGCTGAGTAAATGATGCAATATAAATGACCTATTTCACCCATGTAAACCAACGTTTGTGTCTTGTGAAAATGTCATCTAAAATGTAATGCATCTGGTAGTTAAGTGTGGAAATAGCTGTTTTTAAGCTCAACCCTGTTCTTTAACTGGTGCAGCGGTATTCTGCGTGTGCTGGTATCACATGGAGAGGATTAGGACAAAAAAAAAAACAGTATGTTGAGATTAGAAAGTATTGCTCATTCACATAGAGAATCCTGATATGGATAGGATGGAAGGTCATGGCCACCAAATGTGAGGCTACCATTCTTCCTAACAGCAGGACATGAAAGGCAATTATAAACAAAACAAGGAAAACAACAGGCTTTGTGCTCAACCCATCCATAATAATTAATTAATCAATCGATTTCATCAGGTGAGTAACCTGCCGACTGTCATGAGCTGACATGGTGGGAATTTGATTTCCAGTGGTGACACTTGAAAACACCTACCATGTGATTCCATCCACAGGCCAACACAGGGCAGATGGATGAGGCCCAGCAGCAGTGGAGGATGGTGTTCTGTAATCTGGCTCTCATTCAGGTGACACAACGCTCCACCGCACACTCTCCATCACATTACCAACACATCCATCACTTGGCTGGCTTTAAGACAATTCAATTTATTTCAAGATCCTCTGTTGGCATGAAAACATGAACCTCACACTTCACTAATGCTTCTTAGCCAAAAAAAAAAAAAAGAAGTGAGTGAAAGGGTTTCCAAATGTTAGCAATGAAAAGATTTTGGAGCATTTGTTTTGTTTTCAGGGCTGATTCTTTCACCACTTGAAAACAAAGTATTGCTATAACACACCCATTTCAATTATATTAAGACTATTAAGTTAAGCCCTATTAAGTTATGCATATTTCGGGTGTGGCCTCTTTGAGTAACAGGTGAGTGCTGTCACAGGTGGCTAGCCAGTAACAAGTCTTCATTCAGCTCACCTCGGCTAATCCACGCTCCATGCCTCCATGTCACCAATTTTTTCAGTGGCTGTTAGGAGGAATCTAGCAATGCCAAGATGGAGACAGTCAGAGACACCACAGTGGCTCTTCAGACATTAATGGTCAACATCAAAGAGACTATGTTGTTTCATAGTCAATGGAAAAACAGTTATGTTAGCCTTCAATTTGTATTTCCAAGATGGAAGAACCAGTAATTTCTGACACATAATCTCGTGCTTGGTGAAAAGAACTATAGACATTTAAACAAAGTGCAAATTCACCCAACTGGCAGTTGTAGTATAATGAAATCCAATATTAACAACTAAAATGTATTCAATTGTATAGGTACTGTACAGTGTTTGCTGTTAGATTGCAGTTTTAAACTGCTACAAATGCATAAAACAACAAACAAATCTAATTTAGGCTATTTATCTAGTATGACTACTTGCATGAATGCAGTATTAACATAAAGAAGATATTGGGTTATTGTGTATATTCAATTTTAATGACATCAACCATTAGACTTGAAAAATGCCATTATGAAATGAACATAGATTTTTTTTTAAAGGGTAATGTGCTTAAAAATGCTTGCTTTGTATTCTAACACAAAGACATATGATGAGATATATACCATGGATTGATGAGTGGGACTCATGTTCCTCTGTCCTGTCCTTCATCCCCAGGTTCAGGCCACAGTTGTGGGCTTCCTGGCAGCTGTTGCAGCAGTGGGTCTCGGGGGTCTGACTAGAGGGAGAGTGGATGTTATCCAGGCTGCTGTCCTCTGTGCCAGCAGCGTCACCACTGCTTTTATCGCTGCACTGTCTCTAGGTCAGAGAAAGGCACAAAGTGCTGCAGAGGAATGCATTGCTAAGAATATGGCATATGTACACACTATAACAGAGGAAAGCCAAGTTCATGAGCTCAATGTATGTTTAGATTCTTTGTCAAATCTTCATCTTGTGCTTTTTTTTAAGGTCTGGTGATGGTGGCAGTGATTATTGGATCCAGGAAAGTGGGCATCAATCCTGACAATGTGGCCACGCCTATCGCTGCCAGCCTCGGAGACCTCATCACTCTGTCTCTGCTTGCTGGTGTCAGCACCCTCTTCTACTGTTACAGAGGTCAGAGGTCACTTATTCCACACATCACTTTCCATCCGCTCTTAAAATCAGTTTTTGTGATTCAAAAGGGTCTTTAGAGAGCAAAAGATGATTTATGAGTGATTTGGCCAGATGAGGGCAGCATAGTCCTCTGATATAAGGGAAGCTCTGACATCAGACAGCAGCAGAAAATGTCCCAGACTTCCATCATTACTGTCACCGTCAAAATCTTCTTGTCCACTGTTTCTCCAAATTTGAATTCAAACAATAATTTCTAACTGATTAATGAATCAATAACTTTATTTATAGATCTATTTTGTGCTATGTTGCTCTCCAGAGTTGTGGTACCTGCCTGCTGTGGTGTGTGGCTTCTTCCTGCTCCTTATTCCAGCGTGGGTAATTATTGCCCGTCGCTCTCCACCAATCAGTGAAGTCCTAAAGTCAGGCTGGCAACCAGTTATTTTGGCAATGTCCATTAGCAGGTAAGCTAATGACCAGAGGACCCAGCACCTTGTTGTTGTTGTTAGTGGTGTCAGAGTTGTTCTTGCTCTAGACAAGGCAGTTAAATGGCCTGTATTTATTTGAAGTTAGCCATTTTACACAGGTGTCCCACTCAGTTGTTACAATATGTTGTTGTCTCCTTTCCCAGTATTGGTGGTCTGATACTGGATAAAACAGTGAGCAATCCAAACTTTGAAGGTATGGCAGTGTTCACTCCAGTCATCAATGGTGAGTTGAAGATTAACACCACTGAATGCGTATTTTGAATCCTTAAATAAATCATATACAACATGCAGTAAATAAACACTTCATAGTTTCTTACACACTACAGTGCAGTTTTAAGGAGAAATAACAATGTTTTAAAGTTGTTTTTTTTATTTTATTATAATAATTTTACAGTGTGTTAGCCTTGTGTGCTGGATTTTTTTTTTTTTTTTAATATGTATATATCACCCACCAAATTTTCACTGAATAGATTTCTTCTTGTGCTGTTATGTGCATGTTATGGTCTTTATCAGTGGACTTAAAGCTGTTTTACATTAGTGCTCACACAGTTGTTTCTGACAAATAATAACAAATGTCCCTATATCTGCTTACATCTACAATATAGAATGTTATGGTGTCATACTGGTGTTGATCTTTATTCTCTGACTTCTGTAATTTATTTTTTTCACATAACATTCTCACTGCACTGAATAAGTCTTTTTTGAATACAGTTACAAAAATCATATCTATCAAGCATATGTAAAGCTTTTGTATGCTTACTATAGTTACCCCCCATTTAATATCAACCAAAGGCCAAAATCTAATGTTGACCAGATGATTACGCAACATGTAAAAGGTCACTTGTGGAAGGGTGAATGTCTATATTAAATTAGTCGCAATCCATTCAATAATAGATGGCACATTTGTTGACTTGATGTAGCAGTAATGGAACAATCAGGGGATCACCAATACTTTTAAATACTGGAATATTGTCTGCATTTGCTACTTAGACTGTATCAAACGAACTGTAAACACTGGACCCAGATATCCAATATCTATTGTGTTGATAGCCACTGCTGTTTCTTTACTTTAAGCTGACACTTTCTCAGAGCAGAATTCTTATTTTACAGGCATCAAATGCTAAAAGTAGGATGACCACTTTGATTAGTTTTGCCAAAAAAAAAGCTATAATTGTGGATATAATCCCCTTAACTGAAGCAGAAAAAAAATGTTTTTTAATTTCCTCGACAATCTATGAAGAAAGAATTGAACACTGACATGTTTTCCTGAAGGGGTAAGCAGAGCTAGGATTTGGGGCTATGGTGTTTTAGCAGTCCTTATCTTTGAAGAATGACATTTAAGCTTCATAATTAGCGTAATAGCTTTCAATACTGTCAACTGATGTAGTGTGGAAATTGTTGGAGCATGCAGACGCCCAGCAGCTAATCCCATTATTATTTAAAAGAGCCACTGATTTGAGCTATTAATCAATCATGAGGTATTAAAGTGCTGCTGGAGTTGAGCAGTCAAAGTAACCTCAGAGAGGCGTGTAGGGCCAGATCTTTACTGACAGAAGTTTGTTACCCACAAAGCAGCATACTAAGTAGAGAGGAATAACAATGGTCTTTACATAAACCACAAGCCTGATCAGAATGCCAACTATGCATTCACTGGCTCCTGTTTATGCAGCATCCCTGCCAGCCTCAGTGCTACCAAAGACTCCTGCATGTATTGCCACCCCATTACAGGAAGTGAATTTGCATTCCAATTCAGAGCTCTTCCCTCTTGGCCTGTTGACCACAAACCAGTGGTGGAGAAAGTATTCAGATCCTCTACTGAAGTAAAAGTACAAATACCACTGAAATACTCAGTCCTTAATATTTTCAACTTTCTCTCAATGTGCAGCAAATATAAGACACTTTTTTTTTTTATAATACTGTGTAGATTATAATATGGCATAAATGTTAACCAGCAAAGTTAACAAGTGTCAGATAAATGTAGTCCAATGAAAAGTGCATTTACCTCTAATTTGTAGTTCTGTGGAAGAATAAAGTGGCAGCGATACTAAAGTAAAGTACCTCAAATATGTTCTCGAGTGTAATACTTGAGTAAATGTAATCACTCAGGGATCCCCAGGGCCAGAAGCGCTCCTTCTGTTTTGTCTAAATGATCCATGTGCTTCAAAGCCAAGAGGGTTTGTTCTGCTCCCAATGAAACAAGCCTGAGGGCAGAACAGTGTTACAATGAATATAGAACAACTTTCACACTGCCTTTTCCAAGCTTTTAGAGAAAAAGGTCCCCGAGGACTCTGTGATTAGGGACAACTGCTGAATAAGTTCCAAGTAAGATTACAGTTTGGAAACTGAACCAAACTGAGTGTTTGCTCTATAAGACAACATATCAGCAAATATTAAAGTATCCTATCAAACAATAGAAATAGTGTTTTATTTTCTGAAACTGATTTTGTATCTTTCCATGCAGCAACACATCCTCACACTCCAGATAGTCATGTCCACTTTCATCTTAAACTTCCCCTGTGTTTTATAACTGTTTTATTTCCAGTCATATTAGCTAGATATGGAATTGATCATTGCTACACTTCTCATGTACATGCAGGTGTAGGCGGAAATCTGGTGGCCATCCAGGCGAGCAGGATGTCCACCTACCTCCACTACTGGAGTGTTCCTGGAGCTCTTCCATTTATTATGAGTGTGAAGTGTCCGGGACCCTGTGCAACCCTGTGCTCCTCAGGTCAGGGAGAATGAATTATAGTATTTACTTTTATCAAGAGACAAGAAACACCCTACATGTACAAAAACATTTAAAGCCACTAAGGCATGGCTACAACAACGGGTTTTAGATTTCAAATGTGGCTGAGTGCTTAAAGAAATATTAATACTGCTTTGATGTAAAGTAGAGACAAAAGACCTCAACAGGGACTACTGTTTAATCAGTTCTTTGGAAAATTCTTATGAAAGGGATTTTAAATATTGAACCAAACCAAACAACTATGAGATGGACTGTGACCATTGGAAAAGGGCTACAAGATTAAAAGGCTCTGTACATATTTTGATAACAATCAAACTACTTTTCCATAAACTAGTGCAAATTATATGACTTCCTCACTAACAATAGTTAATTTAAACATAAACAGTTGGAGAGTTGACTGGTGGGAGAAGAGCATGTAACAAGCTGTTCTCAGGTTTGCATGTACTGCAAACACTTCCATGATAAAAGCTAGAACTAGCAATCAATGATGCCATTTGAACACTTTAGGATTTAGGGGAGGATTATAGGCTATATTTTCAATCAAACACTGTGTAGCCTGTGGTAAGTCTATCTTTGTTAAGACAATTATGATTAGAAGATGAAGGGGATTATGAGGGACAAAAAATGACAAGAATAGAAATAAAAATACATGTACATAT
>JAOWBC010000710.1:4532505-4546148 GCA_028566105.1 Hypoplectrus providencianus
TTTTTGTATCATTTTAGGATATGTTTTAAGATGGTGCTGGGAATCTTCAAAAAGTTATCCAAATGTAATCATTTATCAAAATCATTATAAAAGGTCCACACATTTTATCAATAATATCTTCAAAAACTGATCTTATATTTGTCTCCACCACTGGACGTTTCCGTCTTGACAGCTTAGCAGCTTCCTCCTGTTGGGAAAGCGTTTCAACGGAAAGAACTAAGAAAATATCACCAGCAATTAAATGTAAATGATGTCAACTGGAGCTGGTTTGTTTTCTGGCATGTACACCTTCCTTCTCCTCACAGGGAGATTTAACTGGGAACAGCTGTTACAGAGCCGACACACACTGAACTCTATGGCGTTACACAGAGATACAGTGACTATATAAAGCCCCACCCAGGGAAACTTATGAGAGAAATCCCCAGCAATTAATGTTAGTAAAAACTGAAATAAATAATCATAACAGTCATTCTGTTTGGACAAACTGTTTTTCAAAATGCGTGTTGATTTATCTGTGTAATCAGTATACAGTGTGATTTTGTGTCATTCAGTGCCTGTTGTTGTAAACGTGAAAAATGCAGAGGCAGAAAAAACAAGTGATATATGATAACAGAATCTGGGTGGAGGCACAAATCTCTGGAATTATAGGTCCAACATGCTATTCACCGATTGAAACTTTCATCGCTATTTAATCACACCCACTGGCATCACTGTTTAGTTCTACGCAGGACAACATAACCGTCAGCACTCAGTCAGGAGGCAGCACTGATGTTAAGCTTCAAACTGATCTCACAAGAAATTCTTAACAATAAACATATTTACTGACTACATAGCATGTGTTACTGTATTTCCAGGGGTAAGCTGAAAGTGATAAGACTGTAATACATTCCTCTTTAAGTGCACAAAAAAAAAAATCTACATTAAATTGATACATGTTAAGATGTAAAAAGAGACCTGATAAATACCTCATATAATCCCACTCAAGAAATCTGAACAATCCCTAGATTGTCCCCCCCCCCCCAAAAAAAAAAAAAATTGTTTTATCTCTCTGAAAATCTGACAGTTTGCACTACTAAATTCTCTATCAACACATTATACCACACCCCACACATTTTTTTTATAAACAACATTATATAGGCCAGTATCCAGTCACAATTTGCTCAACACTTTATTGATACTCAAATGCAATAACTACTATGTCAACGCAGTCTTTTATGGACATTTGATTACTGTGGTTTATTGTGTTGGGTCTTGAACAGCAGGGGATAATGAGACTGCCCTTCCCTGTTAAAAGCAAGACCAAAAGGCGCCAGTACTCTCCATAAGAACTGCTTGTCACAGTCACATAAAACTAATATCCCTGTAATACACACACTCACACTGTAGGAGGCCATTTGGTAAACTGTTCCTTATGTGCTCACAGAAGATACCAGCTCATGTTATAGCTATTTAAATACTGCCTCATACTGACAGTTATATATACACGAAAACAGCTCATGATATCTGATTTCATTTCAAATGCAGTTCTCAAGTTTCTGAGCTCTCAACTCTAAAGCCTGACAGTGCCTGTATAAACATATAAATCCTCTTCAATAAATGTCACCTGCATAATTCAACAAAGCTGGCTGGCCATTTTTATGCAGATTTGCATAAACATCAAAGCAATTGTACTTGACATGAAAAATATCAGGGTATTAAGCTATCACAAAGATTTGAGATGGTGTATCAGCCACTTAGTTACACAGAGTAGATTTAAGACAAACTGAGAGGTTTTAATGTGCCTGGTGCAAAACAGATGGATTTCTTCTTTTTGACCCGGTCACACTGACAGAGTATGTTCCATACATAGAGAATCCCTACATCTGTTAACCCAGAGCTTTTATTTTGAAATATCTGCATGCAGATGACAGGCAGTGTGTTAGCAGCACAGCAGCAGAAACATTGTCAGTGTGGACACTGCCTTTGTGCCTGTGACATATTCCTCACGTATAGGCATTGAAACCATAATGATAGATGTTATTTTGCTGGTAAGATTTCAATCTGACTTCATTTCACTGTCCGTTTATCCTAAGAATAAGAAAAAAATAGGTTAGACAGCGACTCACTTACAATCTGTTATGTATGGATCATGTTACCATCTTAGTTTAGTGTACTGGCATGCAAGTCAGGAGATCAGCCAAGTTTTTCAACTAACCCACCCGTGGTTTCGATCAATTCGTGGATGCTAAGATTTTTCACTTTTAGGTTAAAAAAACCTGTAATTCCCTCTGATACCACCATCAGGCAAGGGGAACAGCCTTGTCAGGATGATTTATTCTCAAGGGACCACCACAAATTTCAGCCTAGACCAAGATCAACACTTTACAATGACAGAAGACTCCATTAAACTGCACTTTACACTACATTTGAGCTGCACTGCAACTTTTGAATACCAAACGCTAGAAACATTACATTGTGGTCACATGTTTTCTTCCCCTCTGCTGTACGCTCATCCTGGACTTTCTGTGAGGTTTATTCATATGGCTCTGGCTTCCTTTGGCAGGACCATAATAAACCTGCACATTGTTATAAAAGACTCAAAAAAAAAACAGTCTACCTGTTATATTTTGAGCCTTTCCATGCTCTGTCAACGTAACCAACAGCAGTACCAGAAACACATAAGGAATCAGGATCTTACATCCAGGTACCTTTGCCATGTGTGCCTATTTATCAGTTAGTACTCAGGCTCAATTTGCTCACTTAAATATACATACTTGTTTAAGAAATGTGCACTAGTAAATCTAACAAAGTAGTTATGAATACATATTTGTCCAGTGAGAGCTCAGGCTAGGCCTAAAATGAAGAAATATGAGGATAGAAAACTGACCTGGTCCCCATCATAAAGCGTCTGTAGAGGACTCCTCCTTGACTTCTGCCCACTGCTCCTTTCACTGACCGGCTCTGAGGCTGAGGGAGCAGAACACATCTGTTATGAAATCTGACTGAAAAGGCCTCCTAAGTAAATATTTATTTTGTGAATTAACAATCACACTTGACATGATGGACTGGCACATAATAATGTTTCAAAAAACAATAACTCTTACTGTAAAAACAACAATGAATTTATATTTACCAATGCACACAGAAGAAAAAATACAAAAAAGGACAGGACAATAAATGATAATACACTAATATCTTCACTGATTGACAATCAAACAAATTATGAATGCAGCTTGGGCATTGAAATAAATTTAAAATAGACCAACATGATTTTACAAAGTCTTCTCAAATCAATACTTGATGAAGTCTATCTTTTGAATATCAAACACGGCATGTAGGTGTAAAATGATTGGAAGATGCACCTATTAAAAGTACACTCGACATGATCACAATGCTACTATTTATCTCATGACAAATTCAGGTTAGGATTGGAACCTGAGTGCATAAATGAAGGCAACACATTTTTGAAAATCCTTTCTTCAAGTTTATAGGTAGCAAATGTATGTGTATATATATGTACCATTTTAAAACTAGAAAATAGTATATATTAAACAGTAGAAACTGCAGAAACACAAAGAATCAACCTTTTCCTTGGAACAATAATGGAAATTTTACGGGTTTGTTATTGCCAGTTTTATCTGCTCCAGTGCTCTTGTAATGGTTGATAAAACATGCTTTGGCAGGCCAAAACATGTCATTTTCTGTATTTAAATAGTAACTTTTGCCAGACTCTGTGGCTTTCAGAGAAACAGAAGCAGAAGCCCAAGGACCTAGATAAGGTCTGGGTATGTTGAGAAGCCTTGTTAGATGAGCTTTCACACCAGCATCACATTACAAAGTTTCAAGGGGTCAGAGCCACAGCACACAGTGACACTACCTGAACCTACCAGTTCATTAAGGTTAACACAGAGAACTGGCACAATGCAGAACTGCAACTTTGTGACTGAATGCAGTGGAAATTTCCCTCCATTAAAGTAAGATTTACATTAAATGTGACATGATCTCTCTAAAAAGTTGGTATTTACTGACAATTTTAGGGTTGGTTTCCATTAAAGAATGTTTGTAACTGAAGCCTGGATGTCTGATGCACAAGAGAAGAAGTTACTTGTGTGCATAATTCCACATAAGGAATAATTCAAAATTTGGAGAAATATGCTTATTTGCTTTGGTACGAAGAGTACAATAACAAGAAAAATGCCAAAAATGTAGAACTGTTCTTTTGATTTAACTTTCCATCAGTCCAGTCCCCACTGTTTTATTGTAGCATTTAGGTTTCTCCTGAGCAGCACAAACTTTTCTTCTTGCTGATGGTATTTGCCAGTATGAGAGATACATTGCCTTACATTATCAAATCATATGTAATAATTATCATTGTCAAAATTGGGAGACTGCCTCGCTGAAACAGAAACTTCTTTCAGTTGTTTAATTAATTTATAGAGACTGATAATGTGACCAAGATGTAAGAAGCTGCAGTTATTAATAATTTCATACATGGACATTACATTGCCTCCAAACATGAATGTTCCCTGATGGTATGAGGATTTTAAAGACTGCATTACATCTTAAACTAGAGAATTCCTAATCGAATCCAGATTTAATCTAATATTGAATCATTGTGTTTCATATCTTTATAAAAGAAACACTTGAGTGATTATAGATAACCCAACAGAAACAAGACATCTATTCAGGAAATTGTCTGACTCTTTCCCAAAGGTATAATGCTGCCATTTACAATAAACTGAATATGATTCATTTTCCTGAAATCTCCACTTTTTCTATCTTCTAAGTGTATTATGAACAAGGGCAGTACAGCCAAAGCCAATTATAGATGAGCATGTGAGTCTTGAACAGACAGGCATTAATCCTGTGCTTGAGGCTAAATATTTAAAAAGTAAAAATACATGTTTCTTAGTATGCCTTGCCAGTATGAAGAAAAAAAAAATACTGCCCAAATTCCAAAGAAGTTACATGAAGAAAATGAAAATTTCAAAAGAATGTGTCTCCAGTGAGTCATTACCTATCTTGTGTTTTGTATTTAATTACATGTACGTTGTTCACAAATCATAAGACTCCACTTTGCCATAGTTAAAGCTAATGTGAAGTCCTATTAACGTCAATATGTTTTAAATGCTTTCAGAAAATCATTAATAAATACTCCATACTCTTCTAGACTTGCATTCACAATACCTTCTGCTTAAAAAGCAGTTTAACAAGTATGGGACTTCATGATAATTAGTGGTATTTGAATAACTGCCTGATCACATTAAGAAAATGATCCACTGACACACAATACTGAGACTACAGGGAGACTCAGCTGAGTGAATGTGTGTTTGTGTGTGTGTATGTGTATCCACACTGTGGTGTGATCTGGCTAGGCATGTGTGCCAAGCAGCTTATGAGCTGTAAACCCACTGACACACACATGGTGGAGACAGCCAATAAGACATGTACATTTCTGACTGTGTAATTATGACCCGACAGAGGAGAATAAAGTACAGCATATCTCAAAGTTTCCAGTGTTAATAAACCTACCCACCAATTACAGAAGACAATTGGCACTTGAATTTCTGCCAACTGTTTTCTATCCATCAGAGTAGACAACCTGAAGTTATGTTTCCAACAATTAATCAACACATCTTTGTCTCCAGATGTTTGGTGGCATCGCAACTATATTAACAGGGACAGTGAGTGCTTCTGCAGATGGAAAACTCACTGGTAACATGCTAAATAAGTAGCTGGGGCTTGCTCCTCAGTTTTGAACACAGGCAAAAACAGGGCTAAAAACTTACAAAGGGTCTTACCTAATAGGCCTAGCCTGGTCACTAACAAAACACGAAGTTAACAGTTTATTACCTAATGAAGGGAATTGATGAGCTTTACACCAACTTTAAATTTGAAATGTATTAACAGAGGAAGATGGCAAATAACTAATAAACTCCGATAGCTTCCTCCATGTTGGACTTTCCAGCTGTTTCCTTAAAGATCAAGACTTACACAATAGCTGGCTGTTGGTCAGTGGCAGGTATTCAAGAGTCAGAATTCACAAAAGTTGAACTTTGTACATACTAACACAAACAGATACAATCTTTGATGCAATGTAATTCAATGGTTCTGTTACTGCTTATAATGCTGGTTTGTCTCAGCCTTTATGTTATCATTCTGTGTGTGAATGTGATCCAAACACAGGCTTATTACCTAAATAGATAGACACAGAGATGCTGTTGCAAAAGTCATATTTGTTCTCTGCCTTAAGCTGCCACAGTTAGGGGAGCATTCTGCTACAGTACTCTGATTTATTGACCTGTTTTCTCAACACATCACCACTTCCTTTTGGAAAACTACCAGTGATTCACCAACACATTTCCAACACGACCACTCCCAAAGCCATATTCTCTGCCCATTTTAAATGAAACACCAGTCAGCAGAGGTAATGTCTGAAATTATTTTGGAACTGACAAATGCCTGGCCAACTGTGTTTCAGCAACAAGCTGAGATCGCACATTGACTGAGTGTTCAAAAGAGTGCATTGTGTGTCATTGCTCCCCTGCTAATATGGCATTACTCAGCAAGAAGGGGAATGTATTATTCACATTTTGTTGCTAAAGTTTTAACAAAGAGCATGCACAAAGATCAGGGAATTACCTGAGGCAAAATATATAATGGGATTCTGAGCATTGTGAAGAAGTTGGAGAAAAAGGTAGGTAAATCTAACACTTGTAGAAAACATGAAGTGTCTCCAAAACTGCTAGCATCTTATAAAGCTATGGAGTCAAAGAATGGGCACTTCTAACCAAACACTGTCCCAGCTGTTTGCTTAAATTCCTCCACTGAGGAGATTCACCAACCCCACCTAAAGCCCAATCAAAGGAAGGAGTAGTCCTGTTGGTTTAACCCTGTCTAGACCCAAAACTCTGCAGCATTCCTCCTGGTTTGCACAGAACCGAGGCCTTCGGAAATGCAGAATATAGAAAGGCTGATGTGTGTTCCTCCTGTCCAGGCCATAAACGGAGCTCTGTGTTTAGGTCCCACTGGGAAAACTGGGGCCCCCTCCCCCCTCCTTGGCCTCTCCTGCCAAAGAGCAGCTTTACTGAGAGACACACTGTACAAGGGAAAGCCTGATCCTTTTAGGCCACAAATGTGTGTGTAAAGGGTGTTAGTGCAGAGGCATGTGGGTGGTGTAGTGTCTGTTTACGGAGCCTTCCAATAATGCATGCAGATGTGAGATATGAGCGTTTCTGTTTCTGTTCAGAGACAAAGGAAATGTTAGCTGGCCAACCCTGGTGTCCAGTAGAATGTTCCAACACACCTGCATTCAAAATGTTGCAAGTGCAAAAATCTCTTTGCAAACTAACAAGGTGCTGATAAAAACTAGCATATCCAGCTGTTAAAAAAAGATCCACAAGCTGTCTCTTTTGCTCTTTCTGGGATCCTCACCAATATTGAAACGATTAATCTAAAAGCCATGATTTTCCAAACTGCAAATTAAGAGGCAGTCTACAGCCATGCTAGCAGCTCTGTAAGGAAGTGTTTAGGCACAGCTGTGCTTTGAGCCAAATACTAATGCATCATGTTTAAGGTACTGTCCTTTATGTGCCTAAGACTCAGTTATTGGTAGGGGTATAGAGTAAACAATACAATATTGTTAAAATAAAAAAAAACATTGTTTTTAATACCAAGAATGCATTCAAAATGGGAATTTCAAAAGTGTATCTTCAAAATTATGAGATCTGTCCATTTTCACTTCACATCAATTATAGTGGACAATTGATAATTTATTGATATCATGATGTCAAGGGTTTTTACAGCTGATAGGAAACCACTTCAGTGCAATCATACTTTTTGTGATGAAAAAAGGCAAAAGGGATACTGTAGCTCTATTCATCAAGTAGGAGATATTGTGGCTGATATATCCAACTGAAAAGTTCAAGGAGGATGACTTAAAGTGTGGTTTTCAGAGAAGCCACAGCTAGTGAACTTCTCAACCACAAACTATATGCAGAGGCTGATGGGAATGGCCTTACTTGTGAAGATATTTGGTAATAAACCCAAATGGTGAACCAACTGAAGTAATGGCTGTCACTGTATTAAAGTGTAGAGGATCACCAAAGCTATGCCATTTATCCTGAATGGAAACTAAATATTTCTAACATTTTGTAAAGCAACTCAGAGGATAATTGCCCATACGTTTTACATTTTACTCTACCAACAGTGTTTTTTTTTTACAATAAAAACTAAGCTGGCAATAGAGGAAAGTTCAATATCACCAAAATCACTGGATATAATATGTATTATCTGCACTGAAGCAGTTATTGTAGCAGATAATGGTTTACTTTACCCTAATGGTGGTTCTTGAAAGAGTGAGAGCATCACCAAAGTCATTAGAATTTATTCTCTGGGGACCTTGACTGTCTGTATCAAGCGTCATAGCAATCCATCTAATATTTGTCAAGATATATTTCAGTTTCGGACTGATTGACTGCTGCTAGTGTGGTTAACCAGACAGCAGAGCAGCCAACAGACCATAGCAAAACATCAGAACCCTGGAGAAATGTCCTCTGGAGAATCGCCTACTTACCAATTAACAGTGAGGGGACAAAACCGCAAATCAAGTCACTTGGAGCTTTTAGCTCTGAAAGCAGATGGTCTCCAGGAAATTTTAAACAAAAAACATACTTGCCGAATCATCAGCTCCTGAAGCTCTGTGTAATTAATATGCAGCTGGCTGGAGGCAAACAGGTTGGAACAGCAAGGCCACAATGACCTGTCATAAGATAGCCCCAGATGGCTGAGGATCTGACAGCAGTTAGGACATTAAACAGACTTCAGCTGGCAACTGCAGGATATGAAGATAAATCCACACTGTTCCTTTGTGGATGTCCTGGTTTTTATTTTATTAGACAGTTACTCCTGGGCTTCATAGGACTGAAGGGCTCAAGAATGATGTCAATTTTGCTATGTCCAGAGAAGCCCTGGAGCAAATGATGGTTAGTGCACTGCAGGTGCTGCGATGAAGCTGGAGTGCTGAAGAGCTCCCTTTTTGGACTCCTTTATGGCTTAAAGTCAAGTCCAGACAAGGAAGGTATGAGTTGGTGGTACCTCTCCAGTACAAGTATATTGACAGTAGCCCCAAGGACCAAACAAAAGTTTCAGGTTCAGCTTGTAATTAAATAACGATAATTAGATACCTGATAACAATCAGCTCACATCTGTATCTGTACAAGTACTGGAATTATATAAATCAGTGTTCCTTGGTTTTCTTTTCAAGGGGCTTTTACAGGGGAAGATCCTGGCAATGCTATAAAACATACCACATTCCAGACCATGCTCCCCCACACAGACTTCTCCTTACTCAGTCCTTCTGTCTGTGTAAACTTTATAGAGAAACAGCTGCCCTTGTAGTAAAGATACAACACATTGGAAGAAATGCTCATCTGGAAGAGTTGTGTCAATTCTCAGTGCTCACAAAGAACCAATATCTCTTGGAAAAGGTTGGACCACTCTATAAATATAAAGATGCGCAGTCTTGAAATAAAATATAAATGAATTTCAAGGATCTGTATTGGCAAAAATTGAACTGATGCCAGACCAATGTGTAGATTTCGCAGTTTTTGTGTGAAACTGACAAAAGGGGTACAAAAAAAAAAATCATGCCTGTATGAAATTGTCAATTTTTGCAATGTGGGAGGCATCTCATGTTCTAGTAAACTACATTTTTCCATTGTATGTCTATTGCAGTGCAGAATAGATGACACAGTAAACCCAATTTGCATCTATGCAATTATCCTAAATTTAGATGAGAGCCGTGAATCATGACTGCAAAAGGAGTACAATTCAATCACATTATAATTTGACACCATGACTTGGCAGTACATTCCTTTGTTGTGTGGCTGCTTTCTTGCAGCTTTATATAGTCTTTGAACAAACAATATGACCTTTAGCCCAGATGGAGCAAGAGAGGGAAGGTGAAGGTGTTCTAAATGCAAATAGAACAGACTGGCTGCATATCTGAAACCAATTTAAACTGATTTAAAGCTGACAGCCAGATTTAATGCCTGAAACATGAGATGCATTCCATGTACATTCAAATGACTCCATCGCAAAAACCAGAAGAAAAATAATTATTTTCAGGTGTTCTACCCTTCCCTTGTAAAGCTCTAATATTCCTGCTTTTATGTATGCAAGTTTTCGCTCATGATGGCTACCCCTCAAATCATGTAGCTCTTTAGAGCATTGCTTGTGCATATCCTGAAAAATTAAGCCATCATCTCCAAAATGCAATTAAGCACATAAAATATATTTAACTTCATGTTCAGAATTGTTCTGAGGTTGAGGTTAATGATCTTGAAAGTCACACAAACTAAGGAATGAACCTGACCTGAAAACCAAACTAGCATGTGAAATATGACCCTTAATGATCATATGAAAACCTATTTACAAAACCAGCAATATTATTATGCATTTAAAGGCCTGTTTCTAGCCAACTGCTGGTCTGCCTACACAGGCAATGTTTAAGCAACTTCTGTCATCTGTCGGTCTCACATGATTCTGACAGAACAGAAGCATTCTATTTCAACACAGTTGTCCACAAAGGATGCATTTTACGCACACAATAATCATAAATGTATCCCAGTAACTACAGTGATTGCTTGCTGAACTCTAAGCACTGCCAAAATGGGGGTAACCTACACTCAGTACTGTGAATGAATCCAGTGTGGACATAGATGGTGCACTGAAAATGCTGCTCTGGTAGCATGCTGCTTGTGCTACAATCCCCATGTCCAGTACTCACTCTGTTAGCTCTAATTTAGCAGAATCTTAAGCTGCTAAATGCTCTGCTGTGTTCACCAGCTGTTTAGCTAAAAAAAAAAAAGGCCAAACCTGGTGCTTTGCCAACAGTGAGAATGAACCACAGTAAAGTTGGGGACTATATTATAGGTAACCCAGCTTTCACTGCTAATTTTTGTAAGGATTTAAAAATGATTGTCTCCCATTTTCTGACAGGAATCTTCTGTGCCATGGGCCTTTTTACAACACATACTTTGACTTGTCATATTAGGGAAAGCACAGGTGTGACCAATTACCTTAATGGTGGCTCTGTTGAGTCCCATTATTCTATGATAGCAGTGAGCCATCATATACATCCTGGCCTGAAAGCTCAAGCCACTGTCAAAATCATAAATTGCCCCAGGGTTTTTCCTGCCATTATATTTAAGTGTCTACTGTGAATAGGGGGCATTTTCGTATGAGCATTAGATTGCCAAAATGCTGACAACAGGAGACCACTTTGCAATAAATCCAGTGCAAATATAATAGTTTAATACAACATTAAATGCAGGATTTTCTAACAAAAATGACAGACTCAAATTAACAAATTAACGGCCACAAATTTTTACAGATTCATATGTGATGATTGGTATCTGCAGATTCTGCTTGCACTTTTTAATTTGATTCTGATTTTGCAATGTCTTGGGCATAAAGCTACATAAAAAAGACACATCGGAGAAAAATCAAAATCAAATACACCGGTGCAATACACCAAGTAGACCAAGTTTGTTAAAAAAAATTCAGTTGTGGATGTTCTTAGTTTGATTGCTGGTTTATAAGAATAAATAACAATTCCTCCATAATGCCTTCCTTTAAATTCCTCCACCAAAAATACAACCAGCTACTTCAAATAAAACATCTTCTCAATAAATAACAGACAGATGAGCAGCCTACAGCCATCAAGATTCAAGGTGTTTGAACCTTGAATTCCTCCAATGTCCCCAAAACTTACTATACTTGGTATAACACCACATTTCAAGGACATATTTTTCAGGATTATTTGAGATAGGATGGACTCTGTCTCCATGCATTGATTGCATGGATTCTTAAGCAGTCTTACATCACACACACATATTCAGGACTGACTGACCCCTCTCTTTTTTAAAAACCCAATTGCTCCTCACAGTATGGGCTATATAAGCTTTTTTGGCCCACGATATTGCTTGGCATGTCTGAATGAGGCCATTGTATGTGGCAGAGAGAGACCTGAAGAGGTGGAAACAGATCTCAGTGAGGGCCAACTCTGCTACCAGCCAGCTGCAGCCTCTCCCAGCCTTCCTCCGTGTAGCAGAGGAAACACTTCACTAATCAGTTTGGTAATTCATTTGTTCCCCCACCAAGATCTGTGGTTCTCGGGGAAGTCCAGACACTGTCTGAGTGTAGAAGGATGAACACGATGGTAGGCAGGGAGGACATACTGTTCTAAAAAGGAGTAACACACAGACACAGAAGTTCCTTGATGTGACCGGCTGAAAATACTTCTTTGATTTTCTCCTTTTAAGCACACTTGCAGCAGATTATTGCAGTGCCTTAAAGTACCGAAAGCGCAATGCATGAATGGATTCCATTATGACATATGGACATAACATGAGGGAACCAGCAAGCCTGCTGCACAGTGTACTACTGAGTTCAGGCCAACAGGCAGAACTCTGTTAGACAGCATTGACATATGAAACCCCATTTTTTTAACCATACAAATAATATATATTTTTAATAGGTTTTGAATTAATGCAGTCTATGTAAATTAATATAGTCCCTTTATATAAATAACACCTACTTGTGAAAGTAATATTCATATTATATAAATACAAAGGTTCAATGTATTGTTTTAGTTTAGTGTGGATATGTTTAGTATTCTCACTGATTTCATAGTCACGAATAGATCTTCAAAGAATAATTATCATTGTCTCCTCGTATTAATATTCAATAGATGGGAAAAACTTGCAGACATGTGCAAGTGGTATTAGTGATGTGGTGAACTGATGGAATAGTCACAGCCTACATGACTTATCGTCACTACCGTTGAGGAATTACATTTATGTAGTTTTATATTAGAAGAAGAAAGAATATAGTCTAACATACTGACGATCCAGAGGTCCGCTATTTTTTTTTCTCTCAGTTGTAAGGCAGATAAAGAAGAATTCGGGCTCACCTGGCTTCAGACTGCTGTTAAAGTAGAGGATGACCATAATGAAACATCCCAGACATAAGGCAAAACCCATCCGAGTCACTTTGGGTTTCCTCATCCTGAGTCTTTGCAAGCGACCAAGAAGCCGAGCCGAGCCCTGCCAGGGTTCATGCGAAAAACCTGCTATTTTTGTACTCTGACGGCGGTTTCTACTTTATCACCGATAATAGCATCGATCCGGCTCGCTGACCTCTGCTGCATATCTTCCTGTACATCCTTGGATGTCCAGTCTGGAAGACGCAGCGGTGAAAAGGAAAAGGCAGAAACAACCGTGCCAGGCTGCAGACTCCGCTGCTCTGCCGTTTCGCACAGTTACCGTAACGTGACTGTGCGCCGGTTCAGGCAAACTGGAACAGACTGCATTACTGTCAGTGTAGTCCGAGCAGGGGCCGCCGGTCTATTTGTGTAAGGGGGGGTAACAGCGTCTTTCCAAACGTTTGCCTCACGTGTTAACCCCTTTCTCTCCAAACAAGCAGCGCCATGACAATTTCTAATCCAGCTGTAGCCTTCGCCTAAAAAAAGATAGAGTTCCGGTTGGACCTTTCAGAGTAAAGTCGGTGTAAGTGTCGATTGTGTACATGTATAATAATAATAATAATAATAATAATAATAATAATAATAATAATAATAATAATAATAATAATAATATAAT
>JAOWBC010000710.1:4604326-4621267 GCA_028566105.1 Hypoplectrus providencianus
TGTGTATGTAACATGTTTGGCTAAAATAATGAATACAGGTTTCAAACAACATGAGCTTTCATCTTCAAAAAGATTATTAAATGTTCCCCCAACCTATTTAATGAATTCATTTTTATTAAGGAAAAGTTTTACCTCTTTCGTTCTTAAATTGATAGGAACTGTAATGCTGACATTGACCTCATACTGAGGTTGCAGAGCTTTGGACTTACTCGCTGTGACTGTATGTGAACAGTATATGAGCACTGTTGATCATAGACAGATGTTAAACCTTCTGGGCAGCAATGCTTGGCATTGCGTTTCTTGTATTTGCCATTTAAAAACCTCCATGACTAACTTTTAGTGAAATGACATGGACCTGAGGAAATACAGCCACTGACGTCTTAAAGGCCAAAAAACTGAACTTTAAATGTACGAATTCAGAACAATGTGGCTGCATTTTAGTGCAATGAAGACCTGCCTTGGTAACTCATCTTTACACTGTTAGTACATAGGACTTGGCAAAATGAGGACATGGAGTTTATTGTAAAATATTTAAATATAATTTCTATCACAATGTAATTTTTTCACATGTGATTAAAGCTAGAGCAAAATATAGAAATATACTGGGTACTCTTTATTTCTCCAGTATTTAGTTCACACGAAAATTAACGTATGTAAAATAAATAGGCATTTCCAAATTTTTATTTAATATTTATTTAATTATTACCTGAAAACATGCATTATTGTGATGTTCTATCCCTTATCCTATTTATATCAAGATATCGAACAACCAATATCAGAATAGATATAGGTCCTATAGATAAGCGTTAGGGGACAATACGAGTGATACCACTGCTGTTATAAATATGAGGCTACAGACATAATGGCAAGCACTTTTTTTTCACTTCTACCGTACTTGCCAACTTAATAGAAAATAATGTATACAACCAAAAATCCTGTTCATATGGAGGAAAAGCTTGTAGGTATCAATAATGTAATCACTAATCTCCTCCAAATGTACCTTTCAGACCCTATTCATCCATTACATATGGCCATACTTATTTTATCAGCTGTTTGTAGGACAAAACAATTGCGTTGTGTTATGATTTTGGCTTTTCCTTCACTGCAGTATAAAAATGTGTTTTTCTTCCTGCTGTCTAGTGTCAGTGTCTTGATTGGCGCTCCGAAGGCCAACACCAGCCAGCCTGACATCACTGAAGGAGGAGCTGTGTACTTGTGCCCCTGGAGCCAAGCTAATTGCAGCATGATCGACTTTGACACGCAAGGTAGGGTGTCTTGTTAAATTTAAATTAAGGGCCGACCTTTTTGTACATAAAAATGTGATCTGTGAAAGATCAAGCTTAATATTCAAAATCCAAGGGAGAGGATTTTCTCTACATCATAATCACAGCAGTAGTTCATAACTCGCATCGTTCCAGGATGTAAAAGTGTCACTTTCCTTACCAGCACTGTTAAGCAGTTGAGACAGGACTGTGTAGTAAACTCTCAGCTGTCTCTTACCAGCCATAAAAGTGGCCTAGAGAAGCTATAGGTAGCATCCTGAGTTAAGCCCCGCTGTGTTTGACCCTGAGGTCAGAAGTGTGGCTCCCTGCTCTCTCACAGCTCCTAAACCAATGACATCCCTCATCAAGAGCTCCATTTTCAGACGTTGGCTGTTCTTTGCAGTGTTTTCACAGAGCTTTGATTTCCTGCTGGACTTGGGCCTAGTGTTGTAAGCACCCTTTAATTAGTGCAGAGTCATTACGGGGACAAGGACCCCAGAGGACCTGTGCTGCACCCTGCTCTGCCAAAAAAATAATCACCTCCATCAGAAACACAGGAAACGATAAGGACCACCGTTTTGAGGATCACAGGGTCTAACTTATCGTACCCTCTCGCCTGCTCATATCAAATGGCAGTTTACGCAGCCTGAGAACTGTGACCATGCAAACTCTGTGTACATAAAAACACACCTACAAACTGTTTACAAGCAGACACTGCAGACAGCCTCTGAAACATGATAGAGCTTTGAAAAAAAAAACTTGCAAACCACACTTATGTTCCCACACACACTGCCACATTTACATTCAATAGTCTCGCATTTCCCATTACAGGCCTCAGGATTCACGGTGTGTTTGAGGACACAGCCCAGACTCCATTAACCAAACAGGCACACTGAGTTTTAGCCAGGAGAGTTTAATGTTACTGCTCCGCTACAGACAGCAGGCACAACATATACCCAGTAAGCTAATACAGCTACAGACATATTTAAGTGTGATTTAAGGCATCAGGTTAAGTTCAATTACTTTTCAAGGATGTTAGATGGCAAAATGTTTTTCACAGACCTAACAGGCTGAATTCTTACATTAAGGGCTACAACATTTTGTCACTTGAACAGGTACATATGTTGTACTCTTGACATAGGCTTGGATACATATACTGCATGTATCCTACCTTTTTTGGGGGGCCCTCAGTTAAGGTCCAATAATTAGTCCTTGAGGGAACATTTATGTCTATTGTATCTTTGGTACATAAAGAGACAGTTGGAACTCAAGGTACGTACCTTTTTGAGTAGTATGTATGTCCCCAAGCCAATATCAAGAGTTCAACAGCTGTACCTTAGAGCGTGCTGCCCAACTGATAAGCAGTTGTAACCCTTAAGGTGCATAATGAACACATAAAAATTCTGCAGAAAAACTGCATATAAAATACAATATGATCAGACAGGAAATCCCAACCTCACACATTTTTAGCACTTGGATAAAAATGTGAACAGTATTTCTCAGTCAGGCACTTATTTTTACAGTTTCCCATTGGCCATTAAGGCAGCCTGCCTACCTGGCTCTAGATAAGGTGAACCAGGAACACCAATCCAAGAAAAAATACTTTTATCTGATTTTTCTAAATTAATAATTATAAGAGAATGTTGTTGGAAGTAAAATGACGTAGGTGTAATTCTGCTGAGGAGGCAAAAGAAAAAGATTTGGCAGGAAACCACATACAACCACACACACGTACAAAGCTCAAGCACCCCAGCACCCTCCAACATCACTGTGACTTCATACTGCCAGGGCCTCCTTTTAAAACAGATCTTGACAATGAAGTGCAGCCGTTTGGGTTACAGTAACAACAAGGTCTAAGTCCCTTTGAGCTGTTTGATGTCTGCCATAGCATGGAGGATGGATTAAGACTGCAGACCCCGGGAACAAGGCCATAAAATATCCATGTAAAAAGCCAAGAACATGTGGGGAACACTCTCAAATGAAGCCCTGACAGCCCAAAAATCAAACAGCGATGACAGGGGGATCTTAGATTTAGTTAAAAAAGCAACTCCTGACGTCACTGCAGTTTCATCCAGTTCCCAGTTTCTGAGAAAAGTGTAGCAGCTATAAGTTATTAAACCATGGTTAAAGATGTGTACAACTCTGTGTAAATATACTCTAATACAATTTTCTCTGTGTTTTTCTAGGTGATCGCTATTTCTATATAAATGATGTGAACACTCAGGTTGAGTTCAAGTCTCATCAGTGGTTTGGAGCTACTGTACGTTCCCATGGCAACAGCATTCTGGTAAGAATAAGTCTGAGTTGGTTGGTGTGTTTAGATAACTTCATTATGCTGTTTATTACATGCCTTTTAACTTTTACAAAGGTTAATTTACACAGCAGTCTTTTAAACCTTTTGGCTATCTGACAGCTCACCCGTGTGTCCTTTGGACTTTTCTGACTTTTTTTATTTTGATGCTGTAGCTGACTTAATTATAAGGCTACAGGGAGGATAATGATGCCATATGTATCAAGAAGATCTTAGAAATAGTGTGTTGAAAAGAGGATGAAGAAAAACCCCAAAGATAAGTTTGTTTTCGTGAGTTGAAAACAGACTGGGCTATTTTCATAGCAGCCCTCTGATCTCTATCCTCCTCAAGAGCCAATGAAAATGGGCTCTATGTGTAACCAAAAGAATCCTCTAAACATACAAGTTTACTTTATAGTGAGTCTATGCAGTTTCCAGTTGATGTAAAATATAAGTTAAAGGAGGTTGTTATCATACATGAAAATATGTTATCTTACCATTATTTGAATATTTGGATATTTCTTCACGCTCTGGTCTCTGAACAGTCCTGGAATTGCATAGATTGGATATTACTCCATATCTAAAACTGTTGTAGATGCATTTCTGTCGATAGTACTTTGCGTCGCCATATTATTATTTTATCTTACCTTTGAAAAATCTCCTTAATGATAAAAACTGGTTTCAACTGTGCTGTAAATGTGGCTATGGAACATGCTGTCAATATGGTTCTGGATGGCACCAAGGTTTCCGGCCTTTCTGGTACTTTAAGAGAAGTTGTAACAGAGAGAGTAGATATTCTGTTGCAATGTTTAGCTATACATATTACTAGACCCCCATCTATGAATATCTTAGTTGCATTCTGATTTGTTTTGTTTGTCATAGGGCTGTAATGAGTGGGGAAAAAAAACATAGTTGCACGTCACTAGCCTAATAATTGTAAAATACATTAGGTTTCTTGAGCAACACTATTAAAGAAACCTAACAGTTGTGGGCCTTAAATGGAGCCCTGGGGGACACCAGATGAGACACACAATGTTCTGCTTTGTGGTTCAAGAAAAAGTGAGATTGGTAGAGATCTCGTACTTTGTTGCTTGCCAGGTGATCTAATAATTGTATGGCAATTATAATGGCTATATTCATATCATGCTAGCTTAAAAAGAAATCAAAGAAGCTTACAAGCGGCAGGCATCCGTACTAGTAGAAAAACATAGAAGACATGGAAATAAAGGAGCAGTACTGCTCTTGGACTACAGGTTAGATTAGTTTGTGCCAGTACCTTTGAAACTTTAATGATATAGAGTATTGTTCTTTCTGGTACCTTGTCCTTTAAAAAAATCCATGGCTTCACAATCTTTCTGTGTATTGTTGGATTTTCTTTTTTGTCACTGAGATGTCTCTCTGTGCTTGCCAGGCCTGCGCTCCCAGGTATTACTGGAGGACCGAACACGACACACCTTTCTCTGATGTCACAGGAACTTGCTACCTCTCTGTAGACAGGCTAAAAACATTTGTAGAGTATGCCCCCTGCCGGACAGGTGAGTTACTGCTTTTGGTAGCCAACCTCCAGGGGAGCTATGTCCACCATGTTTGGAAATCTTTAAACATGCATGTTTTAGGTGATGGATATTCCACTATGTACACAGTGTTTGCTGAAAATACTTACCTGTGAGGTTAGATTGGAGTGGTGCACAGGTATAATGACAGAGAAAAGCTCTGTAGTGCTGAAAATTATTCAATGAATCATCCACATCTCCACAATTGTTCCAGAACAGATGGCAAACACCCTGAATAGTACAGACACATGCCACATCAAACACAATAACATAATAACCCAATATGTCATTATAGTTTAACTACCTGATTTAGCCTGCTAATTACAGCAGTTAAATAATCTATTACAGCATAACTAAGGGCAACTTTGACTTTGAGAAGGTGCCTTCACAGCAGGCTAGCAAGTAACTTGGCTATGCCCCATCTTTTTGACCATGTTTGGATTTAGCGAGTCAGACACTTGTACGGATGATGCCACAGCAACAAGTCCATATTTTGTGGTGTATGGTAATGGCTCATAGGTCAGAAAGTGCAAAGGCTCAGAATTTCCCAGCACACTTCTCATATTCCTGGAACACCTCCAGTATCCATATGAATGGATAGAGGAGAATGTTCAGACATTTTCCTGGTGTTTCAAACAACTGAACATAAAGGAAAAAGAAAAAGTTCTGCCCTGGACAGAACTGTATGTTTTGTCTGTTTTTAGTTTCCTTGAAACAGAAAGGTTATTATTGTTTCCTCTGTTTGTTGCTGTTCATTGCAGAGAGACACGGACCTGTTGGACAGGGCTATTGTCAGGGGGGATTTAGTGCAGACTTCACCAAGGTAAGAGAAATATTTTTTTGGACTTTTTCTGGTTTTTACATAATCACGTGGTTACCGGCTGTATGTTTGGCTGATGCAAGCAGTGGCGATTTTGCTGTGTACATCAGATTCACAGTTTGTTTGAAACTCATGATGAAACTGGTGACAGACAGACTCCTCATTTCTGGCAACTGTTGTGTTACAGGATGGAAGGGTTGTGCTTGGAGGACCAGGCAGCTTTTACTGGCAAGGTGAGCTCAGAAAAATGTGGAACAGCGTGGGGGTTTAGGATATCTCTTCCAATAGATTTTTTCCTTTAAATGAGTCATAAAATCAATCCTCAATCAGTGGCTGTGTCAGTGGAACAACTCAGGTGCCATAGTTCAAATGTATTGTGTCTTATCTTAACCTCTGACCTTTAAAACTTTGTCACCCTTCCATCCCACAGGCCAGCTCTTCTCAGCCACCACCGAGGAGATTGTTAAGGCCTACTACCCCTCTTACTTTTTGCTGTCAGTGGCTGGACAGATTCAGACACGACAGGTGCAGGGGACCTATGATGACAGTTACCTGGGTGAGGAAGTACACTTGAGTCAAACAGGATTATGACATTGCGTGAATGTTTTTGATATAATGTACTTACTCTATGTCTGGTGGTGTACTTGCTGTTAACTATTCCTCCATGTGTGCATGGAAGCTATCTAGTGCGTCCTGCGACTGTTTTTAGCATTGGCTGTTTGTGGTGCCAGTCATTAATTAATGTCAGAACTAATGAAATAGTAACGTTCTGCTACTTCTGATATAGCCAATACTACCACTACTTGTTGCCTCTGTTTTATTGACTGTTTATTGCTGCAGTACATTATTACAACTGGCAACATTGCAACCTAATCATCCTGGCTGGTTGGATTTTATGATCATCTTCCTTAACAATTTCATCTTGCTCAACATATCTCGACTGCCCAATGGCATGTCAGGTTATATGGCTCTTTATGGTTCCCACATCTGAGGTCTGAGTGACCCCTAATCATTTAATCAAACCATCCCATAACACTTGAAAATAATCAGTTGGATTTCGATTAGGTTTGGTATGAATTTCCTAGGTCTCCAGATGTTGAGAAGTATTACCATCAACAGGCCAAAGAAAAAAAGTGTTGAACATCCTCCCAGAATGATCTCATCACATTTTCATTTCCCAGAGGAAGAATTCTTTCCATTTTGGCACTTCATGAGTTTCCTGCTAACACCACCCTAATTTCAAATTGTCAACTTTGTACACAGAAAACTGAAAATGGACAGTTGGGCTGTAAAACATTTACTCTCAACTTTAGTATATCTTGACCTCTCCACCTTATCCACAATCACCTAAAAATCAGTGAACAAAAGACTCATGACTTGACTCAGGACATTAAATATCATCATCTACCTTTGAATAGGACACTTTCATAGAAGCTGATAGATGTCTCTTATAAGGTTTTTGAGGTCTACAGCTAATGTGATCGAGTGATTAAATTAGACTACATGACACTGCCTATGTAGAAAGGCCTTTTGTTTTATTCGTATCACCAATACTACAGCAAAAGTACAGTGCTATATGTTTTAATGCTTCTAATAATTTATCTTATATTATACTGTAAGTTCAAACTAATTTCTGTGATATCATGTATCATATATTGTAAAACCTTTTGTTCTTTCCACCACATCCATTCTTAGCTGTATCTCTCATTCTCTCCATTTTTAATCCTTCTTTTTCATCCAGGTTACTCTGTGGCTGTTGGGGAGTTCAGTGGGGATGATGAGGAAGGTGAGGGTCATATTTACATTTCAGAGAGCCAAAATGTATGGCTGGGTACAAGGTTTGTCTAATGTTTAACAGCCCAGGCACAAACCTGGTGTTGAGTTGTGATGAAAGATTTTAGAAAACATTAGACATTAATTTATCAGATAAGAATATAAAAATATTGAGAGAGCCAAAAAGTTTTAAAATAACAACAACAAATCTCATCAGTGTGTTCAAGAGTGTTGTTGTTGATTGACCTTACTTATCCGTGTCGTTTGTTGTTTTAAATGACTCCTCCTTATCTTTTTTTGCTTTGCTTTCCTTGTTGCAGATTTCATCACAGGTGTTCCAAAAGGACTCATGCTGTATGGTGTAGTAAGGAGTCCTCATAATTTAATTTTACCCCATTTTATAGTGCAAACAGTCTACAAAACATACATTTAAATATACATGCAGCATAATGACTTCAGTCCCTCTCAACATAGGTGTCCATATTGGATGGAAGGGATCTGAAATCTGTGCTCAACTTGACAGGAGAGCAGGTATGTGCACATCTGGCTAGAGATTTTCTGTGTTAGCCTGGCTCCTATTTTCATATGTGGGTACACATTTAAAGTGGCATGTGTGAAGGAGGACTGGATATGAAGGAATTTGCCCTGTGGAGAGGAGGCCTATACCAGGGTCAGAGGTCTAGCTTACAGTATGCACAGCTCAAGGTTTCTAAAAACTGTAAATCAAACCCAGAAACAGCAGACCAGGATAGTGTTTGTGTTGTGTCACTGTATTGATTCAGGATGTGCCTTTAGGAGGGGAAGTACTGAGTGGCAGCATTAGTCAGTGAGACACTAGCTGACCTTATAGTCATATTTCTTAAAATATAACCAACAAGTGAACTATTTTTAAAACTCAACATCACCAACCCCCACACCACAACCACACATTGCTTTCTGAAGGTTGACTGGAACTAATATGAAGTTAGTGGCACTTAATCTTCAGTTAGGTGCCATTAAAAATGGCAAAGGAAGGGGACATATTGAGATGACATGTAATTAAATGCAGAAACCAAGATGGAAATATGTAATTTATGTGTGTTTAATATATTGATGTGAAGAATGTTACAGTCATCTTTTGCAATTCAGGCAAGCATTTTTTCTTCATGTGTTTTTGTAATTTCTGGTGTTTTCACTTACACTTTCAGTTGTAAATTCTCATAAAAACTAGTGGAAGGAAACCTTACTTCTTTATCGGGCTGCAGCAAAGAGACAGTAACACAAGACAAGTAGCACCAAAGTGAGTTGAGCTTTGGAAGGTATCCACTGGTTTATCTAACTCAGCTGAAGCTTCATATTGGCTTCGGTTGAACTTTGGAATGTATTTCTAGACAAATCACAGAGTGTAGATTTTGTCCCCCATCTCTTACATGGGAATCACATTAGGAAGAGTTTTTTTTTTCAGCATTGAGAGAAGGCCTGATTACAGAAACCAAAAAGTATATAAATGTACAAATATGCATTACAGTATTGTTTCCAGACAAGCTAAAAAAAATGAGAACCTTAGTTTTTAATCTTTAAGGTGGGATGGGCCAGCTACACCATAGGGGAGCTAACCTATGGATTACTTTTTTATGTCATGTAACATTAACATTAATCATAACAACAGGATTCATTGTGTTGGTATTGCAAGATGTAAAAGCATGTCGCCTTGCTCAAGTTGGAAAGCGTGTGTGTGTGTGTGCGTGTGTGTGAATGAAGACATTTCTGGGAAACAAAGGACATTTCTGCCAGCCCTCACTTACTCCAGGACCTGTTTCAGGGTCTAGACCTGAAGACTTGATTTTAGGGTTTAAAGTTACTAGTAGGTTTAGGTTAAGTCGTGAGGCTTGTAATTACACATTTATTGTAATGGTTAAGGTTAGAGCAAGGAGCCAAGGAATGCATTATGTCAATGCGTGTCAACACAATGATAGACATACAAGAATGTGTATGCGTGTGTTCAGTGTGGGAGGTCATCAGTGACTGCTCAGAGGTGTCAGTCTCAGGGCGGAGGGCGCCGAGTAAGCTGTTAAGTCATAGTGAGAGTGATCTGAGGTAAACTCCCGGCTAATGGACTCTGCTCTCTGTGTGGGTGCTCGGAGTGTGTAGTCAAAGTCAGCTGCAAAAACACACCAGAGGGGCTTTGTGCAAGAGGTCCTGTTGTTTGTTGAATAAAACTTCAAATTTTGTCATTTGTTATGCTAGTCAGCAATATTTTCTGTATTTAGCCATGTCCCATTTGATTAACAACCCATGTTGTGTCATTGTTAGGGATTTCACCATACTGTTTATACCAAGGTAGCTTTCCATCTAATATTTATGGAGACATCACACTATTATGGGCATTCTGAGGGTTCCATTGGATTTGAAGAACCTTAATGTATTGTATTTTGTGTAGTATTTCCAGGTTTTTGTTTTTCAAACCTGACATGACCATGACTCAAAGATGATTTTGGAGGTGAAAGGTCAAGGTAATACAATAATTATAAAACCAATTCACCCAAAAGTCTAATAAAATAAAATGGTGAAGTGAAGACATATTCAAAGGTTGAAGGTCAACATAACTGTGACATAATAATATCAATTTTTCAACATCATAACTCAGGAACAGAAGCAACATTTGGACCTATATGGAATTGGTGACACTCTCTGTGTGGAAAGCATCCATTCTTTTGAATTTGAGTTTGTAGATTCTTTTAAGCAACATCCATATTAAACAAAATGTATAATGCCATTTCTACCTAAGTCTGGACAGACATAGATGCAAACTGGAACATGACTGGTTTGTGGAGTCATTTAATCAAAAGATAGCAATTTTGGTTTAACATATTCAGTTGATTTTGTTCGCCTCATGTACCACTGAACAACTTTCACAGCAATGATTGGGGCCCCCGCCTCAAACACTGTATCCACTTCTTTTTATAAATCCATGTTTGGGCCAAGGCTGTTCCCAGGAACAAAAGTGTTCATCTATTCAGGAAGTTACAAGGCTGATGCTTGAAAGGTTTGAACTTGAAAGTGTGCTGTTTTCAGTATGGCGTTTACAGACTGATAATGTATATGCAGTGAAGATCAAAAGCTTGGAGCTGTCCTGAAAATTACACTAAGTGTATGTATGATGTTGACTGAATGATAGCTAAGAAAACTGAAGCACAGATGGATCAAGACTACTTCAATTTTAGTTAGATTTCACCCTCATGATGTCCTCCTGATTGTTATTTTAACCACATATGTTTAAATTGTCAATCAATTCTGTGTTTCACCTTTGGTCTAACTTTAATCAAAGGGCCAGTAGACCTTGTTCACATGAAGTATACCTTGTTTTTGATTTAACTCACTTCTGAAATATAGCTCACGATGGTGAAACCCGATCTGTGGGCAGAGCTTAACCTCAGCTGAACACTCTCTGTGATTCAGCTCTACAGGAACTGTTGATTATATTTCCAAGAGTGTGAATGTTTCAAGCATAGTTGTGTTCCTATAGAGTATCCAATGAGTTTGAACTTTGTCCTACACATCAGTTTGATTTATGTTGATATGAGCTTTGCGAGAGTTTTGCATGTGTCTCACAAGGGTCTCCAATCGTTCCTGTGTACAAATCACTTTGAAGTGAGAGTCACCTAAGGATGTAACATGACCCTAATTTATCATACAGTGTATGAAATTAAACCGGAAAAACTCAACCCCAAGAGTATTCTCTCTGAGTGAGTTTTAAAGGAGTTTGAGACCCCCTACCTCTCGTCTAGCTTACAGAAGCTCTAACACTGAGCTCCATGAAAAGAGAGAAGAGGAGACCCCAGGGTATTGTGGGATTGAGAGATTGAAGAGGAAAGCTTCTGGGGGTGGTGGTGGAGGCTACAAAGGGGAAAAGGACATGGAGAAAGAAAATGAAAGAAAAGAAAGGGATCAATGCACTGTGGTGTGATTACAGGCTAACTGGGTCTTGTTTGTAATGTGTTCCAGATGGGGTCCTACTTTGGCTATGCAGTGGCAGCCACTGACATCAACAACGATGGGTGAGTCAATGGCGCGACAGTATGATGGCGAAAATGGAGAAAGGGAGAGAAAATGGGTAAAATGTTAGAATGGACAGAAATATAACTTAAACAAGAGACAAATAGTGAAGGATGAGGTCATTGAAACAAAGACAAGCTTGTTTTTTGGGTGTTTCCCACGCAGTTCAGTCACATTGTCATGTGTCAGAAATATTTCCGAAAGTTTGTGTAGTACTCTCATTCTGTCTGTAGTTCCTCTCAGTCTCATTATGTTCCCCTTAGGTTTTCCCCCTTAATTTCACTTCCCTAACTTATTTTATTAACATATCTTAAGGTCAGAGGTTAAGGGATCATTTGAAATGGGCATGTTCATTTTTCCCTCACAACAGTTTTTCAGTTGATAACTCTGGAGTATAATTTCATCCAGTTTTCATTAATTATTTTCATACCAATGGATTCCATTGGTATCTTATCTTTAAGAAGCTTTCAAGTCCATGATAGCCTCTGAACGAAAGAAGTAGTCAAAAAGTTGAGCAGGCTGTCTATTTCTTCTGGAAATTACGGCTATAGCTTTACTTAATGTGTGTTATCGTTTGTCTGTTTTATTATTCTTAACTATCAGTGAGACAGATGTATAATCAAAATTGTTAGCCATTGAAATTGTTCCTTATTCAGCTGAACAGTATTTTTATCTCTAGCTTTTCACAGATAGTTATGAGGTCTGTCATGTCAACATTTGAATTAAATCATACTGACAAAATAAAGAATATTAATTTAATGGGTAGTGGGTTATGTGGTTGAAAGTTTTAATCATTGTGCTTCAATGAATCACTGAAATAAACTAATTAATAATATACTATAACACAGTCAGACAGTGGGCAATATGAGCCTTTCAATATTAAATTTGCTTGAGGGAACATACCAAGGCAAAAAGCACTGATAAATGAGACATTTTGGCTCTAAAGTCCAGTTTAAAAACCTCTCTTTATCATTTGTCTATGTCAATATCCTGACATTTACCATTCTCCTTCCATCCACATTATTTGCCTCCTGCCATTGCTTGCCTCCCCAGTTTGGATGACCTGGTGGTGGGAGCTCCAATGTTCATGCGTCGAGGTTTCAGTGGGCGTCTGGAGGAGCTAGGTAAGGTGTATGTCTACCTCCAGAAAGGCCCATTGCTGCTGGAACCAAGTCAGTACCACCTCCTGGGTCAACAGGCCTTCAGCCGGTTTGGCACCTCACTGGCTCCACTGGGTGACCTCAACCAGGATGGATTCAATGGTAGGTGTGCTGCATACAATCATGAAGTTTGTAAGGCATCCTTGGGTTTCTAGAAAGGTGCTATATAAATTTAAGTTATCATTAAATATTATCATTATTAATATGATAACCTCACAAATGTAATAATAAAAATGTCATAAAATGTTGTCAATTTATATTAAAAAATCCATAATCTAAATAATAATTTTGCATATTGTTTCAGTTCTGAGCTAGGCATTCATGTCTATTGTGTTGCACTGTGAGCTGCTCTGCATGTAAACACCTTCAGCCATAAAATATAGCTGCACATACATAAAAGGGGTTATAGATAGTATTTAAGAAAAAAACACAGGATTCTTCACATGGTGTGTTGTTGCTGTCCACCATCAGACATTGCCATCGGCTGTCCCTATGGCGGACATGATCAGCAGGGATTGGTTCTGATATACAATGGCCATGCTGGAGGACTGATGGACACGCCCACTCAGACTCTCTCTGGCCAATGGGCTTCCAGCTCTTTCCCGGCCAATTTTGGGTTTGCCCTGCGAGGCAACAGAGATCTGGATCAAAATGGTTATCCAGGTACACAATAATGCCTTTTAAAACATTAGATCCTTTTCTCTGATGTCTCCATTAAACTTGCTTTCTCCTCTTACAGATCTGATTGTTGGTGCCTTTGGAGTTGATAAAGCAGTGCTATACAGGTATATTAATGCATTTAGGAGTGAACAAAAAATATACAGACCTTTTTTTCTTTTTTTTTTACCTTTATTCTTTCTGTCTCTTCTATCAGGGCTCGGCCAATAGTGAGCGCCAGTGCTTCCCTTACCGTGCAGCCAACCATGTTCAACCAGGAGGAGAAGACTTGTGAGCTGAACACAGGGACTGAAACCATAGCCGTGTCTTGGTATGAACTTCAACTATTTTCTTTAAAAAGTCTCAGCAACACTTAAATCATAATAGGAATATTATACAGGGTTTGATTCAACATACAGTATTCATTATTTTAGGGGAAATATCTGTAATTGTTTAACAAAATGCTCGAGGGTTTCTGAGTGGTTAAAGAGCTCTTGACAATAACAGAACATGGAAAGTCTTTCAAATGTTATGTAACACACATTTTAGTTTTGTTGCAGCTTTCCAAACTTTACCTCATGAGAATGTCAAATGACTTAATGTTTGCCAGTTTCCTGTCCAAGCCGCTCTGAACCATGCACAGAGTATTCTTAGATCCAGTGAAAAAAAGGGGAAACTCACCCTGCTTTCATTTGCAATGAAGCTATTTCCACAAGTTCAGTTCAGCCATCGTATTAAACATGGAACATTTTTAGACCGTCATGAGAAGCGTTTGCCAAAATGGCTGACGTTTTAGTATGTGCCCTGTAGGTAAACACAAGTGAAGCTTGTTTTTGTGTTTATTGGTGTTATTGCTGCTGTGGTAACAAAAGTGAATAAAGGGCGTAGAGAAGAGGAAGCGGGAGAAAGGTGGAATAGTCATATGGAAAAATGAAGGGATGGAGAGAGTGATGAAGGCAGTTATTAACAATTGAAAATGTTGGGAAATAGATGCAGCTTTTAAAAAAACTAAATTTTGAAAACAAGCACGTTTTTCTGTCTTGCAAAGAGAACAAATGTATGAATTTATTCTTTTTAATCATCTGTATCATCATATAGTTATTTGGCAGACTTCTGATTTATCATTGCAGGATCTATGATTGTGATTTACTTCTTTTGACTTTGCAGATTTTGACAGAAAACTTTTATTTTTAGGTTCATATGACTGTAGTAGTGCTAGAGCAACATGCAATTCAGTGAACTTTGTGTACAATGGTTGATGCAAAGGAATGGCAGTGCTGTGCTTTTGACTTATCGAGGGTGTTCTTAATAAAGTTTAAGTAGTAAGGCTTTCTGAAAATAGTGTGGGAATGGAAGACTTTGCCACTACCAATAAAAATGAATACAGTGGAAAGAAATAATTGAAATGTAGACAGTAATTAGTATAAAACAGTGGGTTTGATTTATACAAAAATCTTAAAGATGACAACTATTTATAAAAGTGGATATACAGAAGTGCATCAACTTGTGTAAACACATCTGAACAAGCTCAGTATTGAGTGCATTTCCCATATTTTTTTTTTTCTGGATTCAACCTCCAGTGTCAGCATTGGTTTCTGCCTGCTGGCTAATGGGAAGCACCTCCCCTCTCATCTAGGTAAGGAACGCACACACACACATACACACACAGATGGTCCCGATTACCTTGCTTTCTTTGTGTAGCCACAAGTATTCTGGACTTCACTGTGGTCAATTTGGCAGTTAAGATCAAGATAAAAGAACAATCATGTAAACACTGGGGAACTTGGTGGGCTCCGGCAGTTTAGAAAAGTGTGTGCGTGTTTATTTTAAGTGTGCATGTGTGTGTAGTTGTTGTCATGTGGCGATGCCTTCTTTCTGTATACTGTACAGAAAGTAAAACAGCACATGAAGATACTTTACCATAACAATGTTTACCACTGTATGTGTGTGCAATTGTGGTGAGGCATGCATATTATATGTTTGAGCAAGTATGTGTTATGTGTGCCTGCACATACATTTACATGTTTTTTGGGGGGTTTAAAACAGCAAGATAGATGTACAGACAATGTGCATATTTCTGCTGATGGTTTCTTACGTTGTGTGTATCTGTGTGTGTGAATATGTTCAAGGCTTTGTGGTGGAGGTTCAGTTGGACAGTGTGAAACAGAACCAGAAGGAGTCTATCAGGAGGACTCTGTTCCTGGACAGCCAAGAGCCCAGTCTAATGAAAAACTTCAGCCTTACCAATGGAGAACGCCAGTGCCATGACACCAAGATCTATTTGCGGGTCAGTCAGATTAACTGTCTTTTCACCTCTGTCTTAAACCTCTTTGGTTTAATTCACTTCAAATGTGTATACTGCCACGTAAAGATGAAACCAGTTACGGATCGTTGAGGAACTTACAAGTATTGTGCACTAACTTTTCAGGGCTGTGCCTTATACTGTATATGTGTCACAATTTTTTTAACTTCACTCTCAGCAGCCAGAGCCATCTAATCAGAGACCATGTTGCACCTGCAGCACCAGGTGAATGAAATTAACTTGCTGCAGAACAGAGGTTAAAGTAGTTTCATAATTGACATGATTTGAAGTTGCTGTTTGAAGTGCTTTGAGGTGAAACTGGTGCAGTCCAAATCTTTTCATCACTCAGTGGTCACCTGATCAAAGTAAAAGCCTGCCAAAAACACTTGAGTCATTTGTATAGATGTTTGCTATAAGGACATAATGATCAGAGCACTTTGACAGGATAAAAGATGGTTTGAATAGAAATTTCCAACCTACCACTCACATGTCAGTCAACACTTTTCTGCCTGTACATTATTTCCTCCCTCTGCTCTTTCTTTAAAGGGGCCACATTGTGGCTGGTCAAACAGAATCCATGTCACATCCAAGAGAAACCTAAAACAGACTAAATCGTACATTCAGGCCAACCGTCTGTGTAACATCTGCTTTTGGTTTTGTATAATGTGACAGCTTTTTTCTTGAACATTCACTTGCCAGAGGGTTACACAATAATCAGCTCTATAAAGCTGGAAATTTCTACTCTGATGACTAATTTCTAACATTTTTTTTGTCCATCACTGAAAGCCTGTTTCAGGATATTATGAATAGACATTAATTAGGGCTGTAATTTTGTTTCCAGTATGAATTTGGCTTCCAATGATTCCAGTAATCAAGCTAAAACAATATAGCACCTAATTTTGCAATTATTCTCTAGTTTTGTCTTGTGTTATAAATCCAGTGCCCCCTTTTCCTTTGCCGCAGTGCACTTCCACTCGGAGCCCAGAGCCCCACAAGAAGACTACATTAAAAAGTTTTCCATATGTTCCACGGCAGTGTCTGCACCACTTGGCAAAATATGACAATTTGTATAAACATTTTAAATTCAGT
>JAOWBC010000710.1:4644780-4655894 GCA_028566105.1 Hypoplectrus providencianus
CCTCCCGGTGGGGCATGCCCGGAAAACCTCTGACGGGAGGCGTCCAGGAGGCATCCGATACAGATGCCCAAGCCACCGCCAAATTTTTATCTGTGCTCCTAAATTTTTCTATTTAGGAGCACCTGTGCTCCTAGTGAAAAACCTAAGCGTACAGCCCTGAACTTCCAGATATACCTCGTGGAGGAGCCAGGACTGTGCTGTTGCGGTCACAAGTATCACAAGCACAGTAGATAAGAACAATGATTCATAGCCATGCAGATGGCAACCTATGAACAACGACTAAACTTAAAGTTTAAGATAATAATGTACATAGTGTCATATAAATTCATAGTTCTTGTTTTCAATGCATTTTTATTATCCCCAAGAAGTGGCTGTGTTATTGTTGATTAAAGATTTGTTATAATGATATGTGCTTTAAAAAAAAAAATCTATTTTGAATCATGGATGATGTGTTTTGATTTTGGCTAAGATCATAAACTAAATTAAAGTTTTCTCTTTTTTGTACTCAAAAAAAAAAAAAAAAAACAGAACAAGAAAGCTGCTTACCCCAAAGTTGCCTCGGCACACGGATGGTCAGCCTCACCCAAAAAATCGTAACAACCATTCAAACGGCTTCATACCAGCAGCACAGCCTCCTGCTCTCTGAAAGGTGGCAGCCATTTCGTTCACTGAATGACCTCAAGCTGTGTGCCTCCAGCCACCGGACCTCTCCGTCAGACACCGGAAACCATCATACCACTCGGCACCCTCAACCTGCCCACAGCCCCGGGCCTTGGCTGATCAGACGACAGTTATCATCAGGGACTCCATCATAAGGCATGGGAAATCCAACACCTCTTTATCTCTGTTTCCCCGGCAATACCGGCAATGACATCTCTGCAAAGATCTGTAACTTACTGGAAGCTTACCCCTCAGTAAATACACTAGTTGTCCATGTGGGCACAAATGATATCCTGCAGCAACAGTCAGAGATTTTAAATCGTGATTTTATCCAGCTCCTTAGCATTTTAAAGCAAACCAGGGTGAAAAACTTAATCTCAGGACCTGCCCCTACCATTGGACACGGGATGGGACACTTCTCCAGCCTTTTAAGCCTCCACACATGGCTCTCCATGGTTTACCAATTACCTAAGCGGGTTTTTTGACGGTGGGAGGAAGCCGGAGAGTGCTAACCAGTACACCACCGTGTGGCCTCTGGTTGCATGTGACTATTTAAATATGAATATGAAATATATTCTGTGTTATTACATTAAATGCACAATATATAAGACTATACTTTGACTTATACTTACTAGACAAAAATGGTCGGTGGTTGCAGCTGTCTGTTCTTGTAGCAATACTCAAAGACTACATAAAAATAGAACAGATTTGGGGCTCTATGGGGGTTTATGTGTTTCTGATGAATTAATTCTCAGTTTTAATGCTTTGTCAACAGTAAAGTAAAGTATAGTTTTGAACCTCTTAAATGTAATGTCTAAAACTTTTTCACAGCACAACCTGTTGTATAGAGGAAAAGTCTGAAGGTAGGCAGATGAAGACAGCTATAGCTGCTCAGCCAGGATGGACATGAGGATTAATTGCAAAACAATTTAATTAATTGCTAGTCAGAGGTGCAACATGTGATGACAACTGGACAGAGAAAATTAGGGGATGAGAAGTGAGAAGAGGCTAGCAGCAGGACCTCCAACTTGGCTAATGTTAGCCGAGATGAAGGAAAGCATGAGTTTGGAGGCTAGCTGCAAACTTAACAACTGGAACACTGCGACCTGTTAAAGAAATCTCTAATGGTAAGTGCTTAGCTACACATTTATTCGTTTTTTCTGTTTCTAAAGGTTATTTAAATTGATAGAACAGTCTAAGAGACAGCTAATGCTGTGTGACTACGTCAGTGTCTGTGTATAACGTTAGCCTCGGTTTGGGCCTAAGGTATAAGACAATATAGAAATTACTTTTATTAAATTAATGACAAAATGTAGTGTTTCATTTACTTAAGACGTGTTGTCGCTGAACATATATATTTCACCATATATGAACTGTCAATATATTACACTAACTGATATGATACTGGATACAAATATCAATCTATGAATAATATAAAATATCTAAAAAAAAAAAATTGTATTAATATACTTTGCCGCTTTTCATATTTTCAATATATGTTTTCTTATATATTTTAATGTATGTCATTTTATATGTAATAATATAGGCTACTCTACCCAGGTGTATCTTTAATCTACAGATTGTGTGTTACCATGCACCTTGCTGCAGGAAATAACTGTTGGAAGAAGTACAATAAATCAGCAATAAAATGAAATTGAAGATAAAGAAAAATGTAAGTATACATTTTAACAACACATTAGAAAGTCATGGTTTACACTGTTTTTTAATGTGTCTTGTGTTTTTCCTTTTATTTCCACAACTAAACCAACATGAATATAGGACTATTACAAAACTTTCAGAGAGCTTTTTTTACAGAACTTTCAAATAAGGGGTTCAATACAAAGCATGCAGCAATGAGAGCCGGTCATTTTGCTTCGACGTTGGATATCAGGACACTTTCATTGTAGGTCATCTAATGCCATGGCGGCTGAGTGCCAATGATATGGCACTCTTTGCATCATAGAACACGGGTTGAAATTGTTCAGCATGGCTAAGAATGATTGAATTGGTGTCATTCAGAAAAAAATAAATTCAAAATGATCTTAACATTTGTCCCCCAGTAGGTAGTAATATTTTTAAGAATTGGTTTGACTGTTTACTTGCAGACAGTTGCTTCTGCAAGTCCTTCTGCATCACCCACACTGTAGTAGAATTACCTATGTGCAATGAAAGACAGAGCTATGCAGACAGACAGAATAGGGGTCGAGGCTTGGCTTCGGTGGGTTTGCCTCCTATGGTAAGCTATGCTGGGTCTACTAAACCTCTACTTCTTTCACGGTTACTCTGACCTAACTGGTTACTTTTTCTTAATAACAAATAAACACATCCACACAGGGACACACAGCAACGCCCTGCTGTTCACAGAGGTGAGAGAGATGAGGAGCAGGAGAAACACTGCAAACAAGCACATAGAAACACACAGCGTTGTTACAGAAGTGGATATATTTTACCACTCTAGAATGGGTTGCACCCCTTGTCCTCAGTTATTGACGGGAGATAACCAAATATTTCCAGCAAAATAAGTAAAGGACAGAAAGCAGCATTTCTACAGATACAGACATAGCCACGCACATCTAGTAGGTCATTGAGATAGAACTATATATTTCTTATATATAAAATATTTAAATCTTTAACTTATGCATTAGATTATTATGTAATGAAGAGAACTGAATGTTTTCTTTCACTGTTGGTATTGATGTGTTTGCTGTAACAGACATTTGTGCTGAGTGTGTTCCTATGTGATTCTGCTGAGTTTCGCTAGATGGATGCTTGCCCCAACTCACAGACTTGGTGTTGTGTTTCTCCTCCTCCTTTCTCTCCCTCCCTGTGTGTGTGTGTGTGTGTGTGCTTCCTAGCTATAAAAGCTACACTGTCACAAGGACACTACCCTGCAGAGGAGCCCAAGTATACAGCACAGAAAGAGAAGGACAGAACAGACGACTGCACTTGTCTTCCCCCGGCTGTGAGTTACACAGTTGTCTTATTTAGAGAATGGAGCATGTCATTTATATGCATGGACTGCATCTTTTATACCTATGACTTTGAGTCTGTAGCAGCAGATGACTCAGCTGTTTAGAGCTTATGTGCAGTGCTATTATGCGACTAAGTAGTATTTCATGCACACATATCTATTAGACTCAAGTGTTATCTATTCTCTGTACCTCACATAAAAACTCCTACTTTCTCTTATTGTTTGTGTTGTGACCTACTTTAATGTCATGTTTTATACTATGAGTTAGAAGTAGTTTGAAATGCTAAAACAACATATTGCTATTGTCATTCCTGTACAATAGGATATCCCCTGAATAGGATATTTTCAAGTAAATTACATTTCAGTCCCATGCATGTTACTGTAGAACCACTGCTTTTCACAGCAATATGCTACCCCAGGTTGTTTTCCTGCTGACTGATGCTTCTTTGATGAGAGGTTGATCCTCTGTGACACCTCCTATTCAGCATGTAAAGAGGGTGGCTTTTGCCCCATCTGTTGTGCTGTGAGTAAGCAGACAGGGTATTAGTGTTTGGGTTTGGAATCCGTGGAGATGACGCAGCCCGGTTTGGGACTCTGGGTCTACCCCTCTATGGGCTACTGTTATTTTTAACCTGTTCAGTGCCACTGAACCCAAACACTGTGTCCATGAGTACCTACATATTCATGCCAACAGCAATTTATTTTTTAAAATCTACTAGATATCTCTTTCAGTCACAAGCAGTCGTTTGTTTTTAATCATCTTTTTTAAGACATTAATGTAAGATGGTAGCATATTTCCAGCGTGGCAGCAGATTGAGTTGGACACAAACCAATGGCTGATCCTGATAGCCCAATCAATGATTGTCCCTGCTGAAGTTGGTGTTTCCGGTTTCTGCAGGCCCTGCCTGCCTTGTCTGTATAGGTTGTAACTATGGCCCATAACCTGCTGAAGAATCCCTATGGGGAAGGTAAGAGGTCCCTGTTTTTCATAAAGTAACTGCGACTACCTAACTGGTTTATGTATTATAATACAATCTGTGCCTAAGCTGTCCGAAGTAGGAGTCTCAATATGCAGTTAGGGTAAAAATCCAATCATGCAGTTCCCCTATTTGTGTAAGGCATCCTCTTTTACCCACAGTGGTTTTGCTAACCTGTAATTTGCTTGCACGAATGTTATTAGCCCATTTAATTGCTTATATCAGTTGTTACCTCATATGTAAGTAGCTGACTCATCTGTTAGTACGTGCACAAGGCCATGGTCAGCCAGGTTTCACTTTTCAGTATTGTTTGGTTTTGGCAGCTAAATAATATAGTTATGTTTAGAAAGGAAAGAAACTGATTCCTAAACAGTGCACCAGCGGCACCCGTCCCCCCGAACGAAATTGATTGATTGATTGAACAGATACTGAAGTCCTTGATTGAGCTCACACCCTGTGCTGTCCAGCAAGTTCGGCTCCCCTAGCACACTCGCCTCCCAACTTCTCTCTCTTTTGAAAAGTTTGTTAGCTCCCTCAGCCACTCCCTCTCACAGGTGCAATCACTTGCCTCAGATTAAGCTTCCCACTCTCTTCCAAACCCCCAACAGCACACATGAAATTACAAGAGCTTACATAACTGAATGTACAAATAGTAGGATGCTTATTTTTATATTATGTAATACTTTTTTCACCATGGTCTCCTTGGTGAAGGTTTTGTAATAGCAAAAGAGAGATCAGTGCCTAACCAATAAATAAACAAAATAAATATTCTTGCCTTTCCCGTCTATCTCCAGCAGTCCTAACAAATAAAGGATGAAAAAAGAAATTATGTAAATAAGAAAATGTAAGGGAATGATCCCCTTCCCTTCCCCTCTAATAAAAAGTCTCCCTACTGTGGATGGCACAGTCCTAAACAGAGTCAGAGTTTTAATAAAGATCTGAAGGCCACTAGCTGTAAAACTGCAGTGCCATTGCCAAAAGATCAACTATTTTTAAAGTTTAGGAATCCGCTAATCTGGGCACATGAGTCTTCACACAAACAGGCTGCAACCAAGACTGCCAGAGTGTAAATAGCTTAGCTATGATCTAAATAAAAGTTTGTGTTTGTTGGTTTGACTCAACAGTATTAACCACATTGAACTTCATGCAGGGCTAAATCTATATTATTCCTAAAGGAGAAGTTCAACATTTTGGCAACAATGCTTATTCACTTTATTTCTGAGACTTAGATGACACGACTGATTATGCTTTCTTATCTTTGTGGTAAATACAGAGTTATTGCCTTGAGATGGCTATCTTAGCATAATGAGAGGAAACAATGGAAAACAGTGGACCTAACTGGTCTAAAAGTAGCTGTCAGCACGCATCTACAACACTTGCTAATAAGTGTGCATTTGCTGTAGCCTATATGATACATTAGTGTATCAGTAAAGTTTGACTGAACAATGTCAGCAAATGGAACTTGTATCCTGTTAAAGCACCTCTTCAAGAAAAAAATCAACTGAATCAAGTGCTGAGCCCCTTTTGTTGTTGTTAAACATAATAAAATAGAGCCCCAAAATTAAATTGGACCTAGGAAAAACTGGATAATGTCCATGGTAGAAAATACAAATTGCTGTTATTGGCAGCCTGAGACTGTACATTTCCCCCTCAGAGCAGCTGGAATTCTGGGAGCTGACGGAAAACGGTGGGAGTCAGTGGAAGGTGGAGGACATGCCAGGGGACTGTGGCCATGACTTTTGCATTGACGGAGTGACCAAATACTTTGCAACTTCCTTTGAGTGAGTTATTGTTACAGTAGGTAGAGTAATGTAACTTATCAAGTAGTAGAAATGTGTCTGGAATGACTATGACCCACCTAATGGAAAAGGAAAATGACTGATTTGATCAGTCACAACTTTGTTCACCCTACGCTGACATGTCATAATGGCTGCTGTAAAAAGGGCCTCTTCAAAGTACTGCATGGCACAGCTACGCTTTGTATCTAACAGTCTTCTTCAGACAGTGTTCTTGAGTGTGAGCAATGATCTTAACAGATGGAGAATCTGCCATTGTTATCATTAAACTGTATAGGTACAAAAATAATCAACGTAAATGTTGTTATTATTGTACACATAACTATTTGTCAGTTAAAATGAACTTTTAAAAAGGGACAGGTTTAGAAAAACAATACTGGGGTTACTAGTAAAAATTACTTATAGCTATATTTTCAAAGTGAGTTGTCTTTTTCTGTTAATGCCATGTAAAATTGTCACGCTTTTTGGATAAATTGTCTCTTAGGCTGTGTCTGAAGAGACAGGTAATCGACTTGTTAGCAGAGGACTTTACTAGCGAACAGCTGGACGCTCAGCCCACTGTCACCGTGGAAGACTGGTAAGAAAGGGGTGGACGGACATGCACCTTCTGTAAATAGCTATAGTGTCACTGATTAATGAACAGCTGACCCTGCAGGTACTGCGGGAGGACAGATTGTGGCTGTATCTATCAAATGACGGTGTGTCTGCTGGATGAGAACCGAGAGGTCATGCAGGAGTTCAAACCTGAGCCAGTGACTCTAGACCCTGAGGACTGCTCATGGAAGCAGGTGCATGGGGTGGGGGGGGGTCTCGTTTATGCTCCATTTACAGATAAAATTGTTGACATTTCAAACAAATAAATTGTCACTCTCCACGTAATTCCATGGATGTTTGGAAAAACATCTCCTGGAGCTTTGCACAGCTCTGGGTCAGAAATCTGCTCACTGTTTTTGACATATATCACTTCATATCAAAGTTTTAACAGTTTTTGGTATTTATTTTTCACATGCTAAAGATGTATTCTCTTCAACTATTTGCTATGCACACCCCTTGATTTCTGGTGATGCAGCTCTGCTCTACCAGTGTCTATAACGGCTGAGCAAACTATTCCATTAAGGGCTGCTGTAGCTGCAGGCTTTCATTCCTACCAAGCAGGAGCACACCAGGCACAAATCATTAAATAAATCAACAGATTTCAGGGTTCAAACAGCTGATTGGTCAAGAGCTGATGAGCTGCTGCAGGAAGGTGCAAAAATCAAGAGCACACATGACTCAACCAATCAGCTGTTTGAACCCATCAGATCCGTTGATACAATGATTTGTGCCTGGTGTGCTCCTGCTTGGTAGGAAGGAAAGCGTGCAGCTACATGGCCCTTAATGAAATGGTTTGCCCACACCTGGTCTATAAGCATCCAGAAATCCTGCACAAATATGAGCAATATTAACAGAAACAGATTTAAATTAAGGAGGAACAAAAAATTTTAATGAAGAAAATGTGGCTGTGAATCTCTTAGTTAGACGGTATGTAAGAACTGAACCATGAGTCAATTGAGCAAAGCAAAGAAGTGAGCCAGAGAGTTAGGAAAAGAATAGAAAATAAGTATAAGAGTAGAAAGTCTGGAGCAAAGTTGATTGAAGATGAAAAGCAGCTGTGCACTTCACACCCACACAGCTGATCACACTCCTGCAATCAACCACACACACACCCCACAGAGAGCGAGAGACAACTATGGGAATTATGTTGTGGTGTTTAAAAACAGCAACATTAATTATTGGTTAACAGCACCAGTGTTTTGTTCATCTATCCACTCTGAACTCATCCCTGTGTGGTCACTCTTTACGTCATCTGACGTCCTGCTTTCTCCCATCATAATTACTAGTGACTGTCATTTGCTGGGTACTTGCTGAACTTGTCTTTAACACAAGCTAAGACTGTACAGATTATAGTGGGGATTCTCTTTTTTTTTTTTTTTTTTTTTTTTTACATATTTATTGAGGGTCAGCACAGACAAATAATTAATGAATATACAAATATAAGAATAACTGTGAATCTACAAATGTCCTTACCAAATAATTAGTGACTTAAAAGTAAACTAAAACACAACATTATTTTTTAGACAAGCTACAATAAAGACTAATAGACAATTACACAGTAGACGAAAATAAGGAAAGAGAAAAAAAACCTCTACAACACCACATGACTCCAAAACACCCAGCACAACACCCATTATACTTCATTAAAGGTTTCAGAGAATCTGGAGAAATATCTGAATGTTGAGAAACTGCAGTCCTATATCAAAGATAAAGGAGGAACAGGAAATAAGTTTGCCTTTCCTACAGTTTCTTAACACTTACTGAGGGTTGTTGAGAGATGAGGTGATGTAACACAGGGGTTAACATGCCCCCCTTTTGGTTAGTGACTATTTAAATTAAAAATACAGATTATCACTTTCAACATTGAATATATTGTCTTTGTACAGTTTTCAGTTGAATATATGTCAAAAAGTACTAGCAGAAGATCACGTTTTTTTTACTTCTATAGACAGTGAACCAACTTTTTTGGAATTGGGTTATGTACATGAACTTAAAATAACTGAACATTGATTTTGAACCACACAGGACATGAACAACAGCCTCCTGGGTCACCTGACATCTTTTTTGGTTTCCTTAATAACTATTACAGCCACTAAAGTTTGTTGACTCACAATCAACATAAATGGACTGTGATAATCTGCTTGTTCAGGTGAATTACTGTAACATTTTTTTCTGTGGACGTCAGTCTAACAAAATGTTCTTTTGTTAAATTTGGAGATCTACAACTTATGTCCTTTTTCCCTTTATTTAAACTCCAGGTCACCCATACATTTTCTGACTACGGCCCTGGAATGCGTTTCATCACCTTTGAACATGGAGGACATGACACCAGTTTCTGGGATGGCTGGTTTGGAGTCCGAGTCACTGGGAGCTCTGTTACTATTGAGGTCTAAATGAAAGTTAAAGGAGAGAAAGGTAGTTAGGAACAGTGTAAGGTAAGGGATGAAGGTAGGGACAGAGAACTTAGACACATAGATGGACTCCAGGGTGGAGTGAAGGGTTCCAGGGTTCAAGAGGACCAGCTTTGCCTTCTGCACCTAGTTTACACCTCTGTCAACCTGATCTCATAAAATTACATGAAATAACCACGTTTTTTTCTTTTTAACCTGAAGTATTTGCTTGTGGCACATGATTTTTGGACAATACCTTAATCAGCACACATGTGATACATGTAATTGTAATAAAGGCGGCAGATGCTGTGAATTTATGCTACAAAGCCACTAACTTAGGTTAGGGGCAAAGAAAACTTCTTGGTAAAGCACTGTAAAAGACAGTTCTAACAGTAAATATACTGGAAGTGAAGCCACAGATGTTACGTTAAAACTTGATTCAAAACTGTGAACCACACAAGTTACACTAGAGGGAAACTTTCTTTTTTAAGCAAACAATGTAAGTTATGTTAAATTTTGCCTACTTTTGTTTTCACATGGGACACAAAATCCATTCTCATAGGTGAAGTCCTGCTATATGTATGATACATTCTCCCACCCATTAGTTTCACATCTCACTTTCAATTATCACAACCATGTCAATGGGTGATGTTAAATCAGGGAAAACTTGTGCCCGGCCAGAAAAGGAATCCCACTGACTTAACACTGGCATTGTTTCAATTCATTTAGCTGATAGATACAAAGTATGTGCCACCAGCAAGGAATTCTGTGTGGTAAATGTGGTAATTTCACATAATTCTAAAAGATCAGGCTAACCTCTGTATACCATGCATAATGCTGTTCATGCTGTGGAAACATACTGCTGCTGTTAAGGCTTTAAAAACACTAATGGCACAGCATCTTTACTAACTTTAAAATATTAAAATTACTGCTTGCAACACAGTCATAAATATGATGTGTTAACTACTACCTCTGCACTCTGGTGTTAGAATTACATGATGTGTTGGGTGGCTGGGTGTGTTGTAGGCTATTAAGTAACCTTCAAATTGGAATTAAAATGACAAAAAAAAAAAAAACAATTGTCAGCTACATTATTGCCTATTTTGTCCTGTTTAATGTTACCTCAGAGATATAATTAAATAAATTTTAACATGGTTTATTCAACAATGATTAAATTGTTACTGTAAATGTGGAATTCAGTGGAATTTGGTTGTGGTTTTCTGCATATTTGTAACCCAGATTCGCATACAGTTGTGATACTTTGAAACATAAAAAAAAACAATGACAGGATTCATGCCTTCTTTTGTCACTCATATTCTGTGGAATGTGCACAGTTTGATCGCTAGTTATCCAGCGACCAACCTGTGCACTCACTCTGAATGAGGGACATTTTGTTTTAAGTCAAGTTTTACTCAGCAGCCAAACTGTTTTGGAATTATGTTTTTACAAAAAACAGATCATGAGAGACAGAGGATACACACAATGACTGTGTTTCTTTGTTGTTCAGTGTGAGCAATGTTGGGAAGTGACTGAGTAGATTTACTAATTTTTATTACTTACTTTGCTACAGAATTTTTTAATTGTGGAGTATAGCTGCTAAAATAAACTTTGATGGTTTCATTTATTTACTTTTAATGAACAGCCCATTGTTTTATCCATCCATCCATCCATTTTCCGAACCGCTTTATCCAGGTAATCCCGGGTCACGGGGAGGCTGTGCCTATCT
>JAOWBC010000710.1:4655994-4667017 GCA_028566105.1 Hypoplectrus providencianus
TATATATAAAAGTAAAAATGAGTGAGCATGATGATGGTTTAGTGCATAAGAGTTTAAAGCTTAGGAATGCTTTGAGTACAAATCAAAACTTTAGTTTTCTTCTTCTCCTGCCTATTTAATAATCCCACAACTCACATCCTATAAATCACAACATTCAAATCTGGAGGAGAAAGAAGTAGAAGTAGCAAAAGACTTCACTTAAGTAAATGTAGCAATGTTGTGGAGAAGAAATACTATTTTATCATGAATAGTTTTACTTAAATACAAAAGTGAATAGTGTTCTTTTCCTCTACATTGTGCTCCACATCATTAAAAACGATGCAGGTAAATACAAAAGCTGGAATCTGTTGCCCCATTGTATGCTGGGAGGGTTGGCAACACTCCAACCCCTGGAAAATGCAATTTGCAAAACCGTCGCTCGTAATGTGAAGCTGATAATTGTTTCAATTCTCTATTCAGTTGCCATTATTTCAAAATAAGAGTGCTTGAGAGGGATCCAGTAATAACAAATCAATGCCCAGAACCCTGCGTGCAGGATGTGAATTTACAGAATTATAAAGGTATGATGAAGAATGCAAGCCTGAATTTGCCATGCCACATTTGAAGAGCAGAGCTCAGGAGTCTGACAGGAAGATAAGATTAAACATTTAGCCACAACCATTTACCATTAGGGTTTTATTTTTGTATATGGACATCCAAAAAGAAATGAAAACACACCTTACTTTGTTTAAAAACTATTTGTTTATTTCCTGGAAAAAAAATAACTCAGGGAGTTGACATGGTGTACTTAATAAAAATATTTTTGTCATCAGACATAAATAGAAGTTTTTAGATTGTAAAAGGTGGCAATAAAAAGCAAAAGTATATCATTCACATCATGTTCAAAGTGAGCACCATTAACACTGACATATTAAGGGCACCATCTAATTTAAAGCTACATGAAGGAATATTTATATATCACTGATAAACAGCGTATGATTCAACCGCCAGAAGTTGGAAGCCTGAAGCTCATTGGATGTTTCTCAGGGAAAACGTGTTCCTCCGAGAAGCATGCAATGAATTTCTGACTTGACAACTACTAATGGTGATGTGTGTGTGATACTAAAGCTTGTTTTCAAGTGTGCTTTTAACTGAAATTCAGAACGTTTGCCCTCTCAGAGCTAAACACAGTAGGTAGATTAACATTGAGCTTTTCGTCGTGTGACCTTCAACATCTCAACAAGCAAATCTCAATTTTGACCGAAAATGAGAGCATGGAGCTCAACCATTCCATACATTTAACAAAGGTTAATATTTAAGCAAAGGAAATGACAGAATCATAACATCATCACATGTCCGTAGGAAATATGCAACTATTCTTCAAGTTGTTCTTGTTTGGACACATTTCACAGATAATTAACCTTTTTACTAAGAATCTAGTCAATTTATTACAACAATACTCTCTGGCATATTTAGGTTTTTCAGTCAGGAGTTTCAGTCAGCAAAACACTGAGGGCAAAGATTGTCCTACTGAACATCAGTGTGAGTGTGTGTTTGTATGTTAGTGTTCATGTACATGATGTTTCTGCAGGGTGATATGTGCTGGTCCACATGAAGGAGGAAGGCATTATTCTCCTTGTGATTGCATCTGTTTACAAAAGGCCTCAAATTGCTGCTGTTCCAACTCTGTCATCACCTTGTTCAAGGCATATATCTGTGAATAAAAGGAGGAGAGAAAGTAGAAGCAGTTGAATGTACAGGTGTGATAACAGGGTGGGTGACCATCACACACTGACCCAATTCACAGTCTCTCACACCACACGCCCATTTCTTCATAAAGAGAAAAAAAAAACAATAACCTGTGGTGCCCTGGGCATGTGCCATCTTACATACTCATGTAAGGAATAAAAGCTGAATGAAATAAAATAAAAAATAATAATAAAATAAATCTTGCCCAGGTTGCAAATAAGTGCTCTAAGCTTGCGAGGGTCATAAACTAACGTTTACAAATTTCATTGCCAGCATTGCTTTACATTCCTGTGGTGCAACCTGCATGGGCTCAGTAAGACCCCTTCTATAAAAAATGTATACATGGCATGAGTAGTTTAAAGTGTTTTTTGTGGACCTGACAGAAATCATTTTAATGTATCACTGTAGAATTATTAATCAAGATGCAACGTTTTCTGTGATTATTTTACGACAGTAAAATACAATAAAGTGAGTTAGCAGTTATAGTTTAATGTCGAGGGATCATCTTACATCTATTAATTAATTTAGATTATACATTTGGCTGCTGAACCTTTCAAATAAAACTCACAATCAAGACAAAAGAAAAGTTGTCAAGTCTGAGTGGGAAGTAAAGCCTCATACAATACATTTGGTATACTGGTATATCTCTTGACAGTAGGACAGTGGGTTGTTTAAAATGGTGCTCATGCTCACCTCCGCTCTCTGTCGTTGTTTGAGCTCTTGCTGTGCAGACTTCTGTTTGGCTCGGTCTCCTCTGGTCGGGGTCGAGTTCAGCTTTGGCTTGTCTTTACGGCAGGCAGGCTCCATGGTGACAGTCCCCTAATCAACCTGAGTGGATTAGGGTAAGATGATACTGTACGTGAAAATCAGAAGATATTCTTCCTACCACCCAAAACAACTTTTCCCCCGGTAAACCTGACTTATATATATAAATTTAACGTTAGCTTTAAACGGCGTTAGTTGATGGGTGTTGAGAAGGAGCACATACTATAACAGTTAATTGTGGATTATATCTTCTTTTCTATAGGGACATGTGCAGCCAATACGTTAATTGTTTCAGTTGACTGTACGCCACTTGCACGAATTTTAAGATTTAACGTTAGCCAGTTAACAATGTCAAAAAACGTTAGCAATCTGTCCACAGAGCTAGCATTAATGTTAGCTTGTTAGCTAGTTAACGTTAACATGAAACCCATACAAAAAATACAATTAAAGTTAATGCCGCACTTACCAGTCAAATATAAAACTGGAAGACTGTGATGTATAAATATTTACTTTATATTATAATATATTTTACTTTTAATTCACCCGTAAATCGGCTTTAGCCAGCTACTAGCCGACCAAAACAGCTGTTCCCAGTGTGTCACCGATAAACAAATCCGAGTTTCGCAGCGCTTGTTCAAAGGTTCCGCCGACTGTGGGACATCGGTCCCTTTTCTCATCGTCTTTCCTTTGACAAAATCCTTCGCAGCACTTAAGCACCACCCAGCAAGCTTGACTTCATAATAATTTGTGGATTAAATAAAATAAAGGATATAATATTATAACCAACCATAAATTAAAAATAGGACTGCCAATATTAACACAATATATAATACATTGAGGAAAAAAGCATCCTCTTTTCCACAGTAACACAAAAATGTGAAATCTATGCAAACATGAGTAGGTTGTTTTGAAATGAATTGTCAGTTTGACATTAACAAACAAAAACACGTGCTTTGCTGATCGCAAAGAGAATACAATGAAGTAATATATTTTGAGCATGCATTTATTTTGTGTAAAAATAGCCTGGAGAAAATTTCAGAAGAGCCTACTAACTTCATTATAAAGCCCAGAGAGCCAACATTAAGTGCTAATGTGTCAAGATAATGCATACAATGACAAGAGAAGGTTTCACTTATCAGAAAGGAATGAACTATCTTTGAAAACTTTAACCTACACAGTGAACTTGGTAATGTGATTTTTGGAAGAGATGTTGATGCTTAGATACACATCAGAGCAACCACCATAAATGGAAATCAACTCGCATCTGTTGTACAATAGAGGTCACAAAATCTTAGAGGTTGATATCACAAAATGTGTCAATACAAATGAATATGTCTATGGCCTAAAACTAGTGGTAAGTTGCAAAAGCTGTTCCCAGAGTGTTTCATAAATTTACAACTGCTCATCTACCGCAACTTTCCAGTAAGGTCTCACCACAAGATGTCACTCTTGTCTAACAGTCCAGTTTTATTCCCTACAGTATGCAAGTGTTTGCATTAACACAGATATTTCAGGCATGTGACATCATTTAACATTGACCTTTTGGAAAGAGTTTGGACAGTAGTGTTTCCAGTGAATTGCTGCTTTTGAGTCTTTTGTGTCATGAAACTTGATAATGTTACACCTGTCTAAGAGTATTTAGATAACTTAACTATTTTCTGTGAAGTGTTTTTGACATATTTTCACTTTTGATGTAGATCCGACCATACACACAAACACGCGCTGTACAGACTCCCCTCGGGGCACCTCTTCAGTGCATAAATCAGCTGGTTGAGGAGTGAGGCTGACACCAGTGGAGGGGTGGTCCGAATACATTTATCACCTCAGAAACAAAAACAGTCATTACAAAGGGACAGAATCACTAAACACTCTCACATATGAAATGCGGAAATATTCCTCTCAGACCAAACTACCTGACAACACTAGTAGTCCCGGGTGTTGTTGTGAACTTGAGTCTGAATGTGTGCATGTGTGCCCTCTGGCAGTGCTACGCCATAGAGATTTATCACACGGCATACCAACGGTTTACCTGGATTTATCCTCCAACTACAGGAGAGTGCTCTCCCTTGGAATAATATCCTGCCAAGAAAAACCTCTGCTGAGCGCTGCAGACAACAGCCAGACCTGCTGCTCCATATGTACAACAGCACAAAGGAAAAACAGTTATATAGCCTCCACTCAATGTATGCATCATTGAATTTGGATAAAAACACTCAGTGTAGAAGTTGCTTTTCCAGGAAGTAGTCATTTAAATCTATTTACCGTAGTCTATGTTTCACTTCTCTTTTAGCAGCTAATAAAACACAATAATTATTTAGCTCCCTACAAACATCATGCATTTTTTAAAATGTCAGTCAACGTCAGCCTGAGTTGGATTTATGTCATGTCACAGTGACATAAGTTAAACTGAAAAGAAAAAAAGGCAAACTGGCCAGTTGGGAAGACATCATGTCTGTCAGAAAAGCATGCCACTCAGAAAACTCAAGGACAAAAGATGTCACCTGCAGCAATGACTGAACGTACAAAATCAGATGGAAATGGTTGGTGCAGGTGAAACAAGCCACTACATGGCCCCTTAACATGCTGAGTTGAGGTCAGTATTGTGCACATGATGTTGAAATAACTTGGAAGTGTCGTGTCCCATGTTAGACTTGAATATGTTTTAAACAATTACATTTATAGTGCCTGAAAACTTCAAATCTTAGGTTTTTCTCTTAAATGGGAAACAAACTAACTAGGGATAAAGTTGTGAACAATAAAACACTTGTTAGATGTATGATACAGCATGGTGCATGTCATACATGAAAACGTGAATGCATGGGAGTCTGATTCTGTTTTATGACAACACATTTCTTTTGTTTGACTATAATTTTGATTGTCATAATATTGTAAACTTTAAAGTAGTTGCTCCGATCTGATAAAGTTATCACACAGGTTCTTGAAAATTTAGCAGTTCAGTGAGAGATAATGCCCCTTGAGCTATATATTTTCAGCATTTATGGGCGATGGGAATGCCCTGCAGGCTACTTTGTCTTTTTTGCAATTTGATTTTTAAATGTTTCACAAGCAACAACATGATTAACACCTGACTACTGCCTGGAACAATCATTAGCATTTAAGCTACAGGCTGATACTATGTAGCCAGCACATCAATTCAGAGAGGTGAACAGTTTCACTGGAGCTACTTAGTGGAGTATTCACCCTCCCAGACCATGTTATTATCCAGATTACCAAAAGCATTTATTTGAAATAGAGAGAATAGAGCTGAATATAAGAGGCTGAAATAAGCAAGTATACAGTCGTGAAAACACATAGTGTGTCGTGTATAATACACCAAACCATTTTTTATTTGTCCAAACATATCAATGACAAACATATTTATTCTTTCCATCCCTGACATTCACACAGCCTGGCATCACTACTATAATACTAGTAATACTATAACAATGGTTACCCACTTGTGCAACGCCCTGTATATACGACATTTAGCCAAAAATTAATCATTGGACAGGAAAACTGTCTCTGCACACAGTTGATTGTGCATTAAGCATGTTAGGCGAAAATTCAACAAGGATGTTTATCTGAAAATGACATACATATTTATAATGTAATAATGTGTAGTAAAATAAATAAATGCAAAAAAACACTGGCTGATCTTTACTTCGATTTAGTGATGTTAATATGTTGCCAAATTTCAGCAAATAACTTTGAGAAAGCAATATAATTATTGTTACATACTGAGTCAGAAAACACGGATGCACCAAAAGTTACTGCTGAATAAAGTATAGGTTAAAAAAAAATTTAAAAAAAAAAACACTGCATGCTCTCCTTGTCCTCTTGAGTTTTTTCAATGCATATATGTATGTAGTGCAGATGTAGATTTTCCCACCTCACACAGAATGATTGTTGTTGTCACACAGTCAAAAGGTGATTTTAAGTTTTTTGGTTGTCTTTGCCTTGACATCATGATTTGGGGCTTGGCCTGAGCCTGCTGCACTGCACTGCCCCCCCAGTCTGAGGTGAAGTTCATGATTCTCCAGCAAAAGCCCCAAACACTCAAGAAAGAACTTTATAAAGAACTCAATTATATTAACCAGTGGCAGAGTTAAGGGGTTGTGCCATCCGTTGTTGTGTGTAAAGCAGAGAAAGGAGTGGGAGACGGAGGAGGAAAAAAGATGAAAAGGTTAAGAAGTAAGGGAAGAGAAGATGAAGAGATGGTTAAAGTTTTATAGAGTGGCAGAGAGGGCCGGGCAGGGGAGGGATGAGGTGTGGAGAGACGGGCCAAGGAGACGGCAGCGGCACAAGTGTGTGTTAGGAGCCTTGTTCTTCTAAATTAAAGTCTCTCTCCAGGGGGAAGCGCAGCTCTGACTGCTCTTTCACACCAGCGGCCCTGAACACACAAACTCACCACAACCTCCTAACCCCGCTCGCCAGTCCACTGCCAAAACACACACACACACACACGCATACACGGCGCGCGCACACATAAGCACGCTGTGTACAAATCCCCATAGACATGTACATATGCATACACACAAAGTCTTTCAGAACTAAAAATAAACAACCATGGTGACTGTGCCTAAAATAACTGGACACACACACAAACACATACTGTACACGCACACACAAAAGCTTTCACGAATGCACACACTCTGTCGCTCTCTTCACACCTGAATCCCGATAGACTTGCAGCCGCCAAAGCAAACAGCAAAAAAAAAAAAAAAAAAAACAGAGAGAAAGATACAGATAGGATATGACCTGACAAGCAGGGGTCACTGTGCTTCATGCAGCACACACACACACACACACACACAAACACACACTTTGAACGCTGTCAGTTTGTATTTGAGGTTTTATATTTGCAGCTGTGTAAAGTTTTCAGATGTTATGCCTTTTTAACACCACTTTGCTACACATTCAGAGTTACAGGTAGCAGCTTGGTACAGCAGAAGATCTTCAGCAGTTTCTGCAGATGTGTTCAGGAGGGAAAACATGAGTACAGTGTCAGAGATTGGAGACAAAAATTCCTATTTTGTGCTGCTCTGTTCAGAAGAAGGTTATAGTAATTGGATTTCAATATATGAGTGGGTATCTTCATCCTGACCCACTGTAGGTTGTTGTCTGCTACAGCAATTCTACATGTCACCACCAGGTTCTAAAGACTGACTTTAGATGCTACCCACATTATTTTCTAATTCACTGTATCTTAATCTGAACCATAGAATAAGGTCTTTGGTTTATGCTTCCAAGTCACAAACATATTCTTTCCTTTATCATCTTTTCTTGAATACATATATTTTGTTTAATATTCAGAAGCAAGCTTCAATCCACTGATGGATCATGTTATTAAGGACCAGGATGCACAAAATTAGCCAAGGTGGAGCATGTTGGGGCATGTGGGCTTTCCCTTTTTTTTCTCAAAGGTGCCAAGTCTTCTAGGTCTTCTTAAGTCCCAGAGTTTGACTTACCAGGTTAATGTATTTGGGTCCATTTTAGCAAGCTATTAGTTACCTGACAGTCTTTTCTGCAAAAGTTAGTATGTACTACCAAGGGGAAATAGTTAAAGTACTCACAAAAGACAGGACTCTTATTTAAGAAAGTTGTATTTCAATCAATACAGAAAGTTTTACGATTATATAGGCCATGAGTGATAAGGTGTCTGCACCTTGTTGTTGCTAACCAAGCAAAAAAGTGAGTCTTACACTGAAGTAATTGCTGCCTCCTTTATACTGTGATGGCATCATGCATACATGTTTTTTTTATGACTATGCGCTATTATTTTATTGTGGTTTATTTGCCAGTGGCTCCTGTTTATCTCTACAGTAAAATGGGTTCCATAGAAACTTACAGTTGCCAAAGAAATGTTTGCATATAGTATATATTTATTGCTCCGCCCTAAAATTGCCTGGGTTGGTTGTTCTACGCTATGATTACTACTACATTTACAGTATGAACCTTAAGAAAACAGGATGAGACTCCAAGAACCACTAGAGTCCATTGGCTGTTGCCACACTGTGTCACAATTTCAGTAAATGAAGGTAGACATAAAAAGTTCAGTGAGTTATTGCCAACATAAAGGTATGTTCCTCAGCTTACAGGCAGTCAGGTACAGGAAACATGAGCGAGCAAGGGTCAAACCAGGAAGGCAGTCCAAACCGGCAAACAAATATGAAGGGGAAGGCAGGAAATCCAAAGTTCGAAAGCAGGCAGGTCCAGCTGGCAGGTACGTGTTCCAGGTAACAGGCTACAAGGATCAGACGCTCGAAAGAAAGTGGCAGCAACACAACAGGGCAACTTTGCCGAACTGGCAGGGAATGAATGGAACTGGACCCAAATATGAACCACAAGGCTGACAAGGGAATAAGATGCAGGTGAGGTTATGGGGAAGACCAAGCAACTGCAGAGCAGATGAGTGAAGTGAGAACAGGTGTGTAGATGGCTGAGGCAGTCATTTGATGGGGAAAGGAGGGAAAGCGCTACTCAAGCATTTCCACTTAAGGTGGCAAGGATGAAGCATCTTGAGGTGGTGGTGAAGGTGGGAGGAAAAGGTCCTTCCTTCCTCAAAAAATAAGTAAATATTAAAGAGAAGTCCCAAGCAGACATGCATCTGTTCTGTGTGATTATTCTCTGTGGATGAGGCAATCAGGACCAGACGACTAATCAGGGACCGCGCCAATTGCATCCTGCATTGGGGGAAACCACTGCCAGCTGTGTCTCTTGATGATCAGTATATTAGCAGCATAACAATCAAAACATGTCTTTGGAATCATCTTCATCATAAGAAGAAGAAATTAAAACTTTTGAACTGAAATCTATTCAGAAGATGCAACATATAATACAGAGAAAACTAAAACTCACTTCTAGGCCAGTTATTTAAATTTGCTCAGAAAAAGGTCTAATGGCTACAAAATCCGAAACCATATACAAATATGAATACACTCCAGCTATTTAAATGTTTTACCAAGCCACACAGCATCAGCCCAGGCAAATCAATGGGGTCAATGCAAATGTAAAGTCTGTAGGTCAGAAAATAGGCTACATAGGCCTAGAAAAGCTTGACTTTATTACAAATAAGTTAAACATTTGAATATAATGTTATTTTACTTAAACTGTTGGCACTGTAATGATTAGTCACTTTCAGTCTCAAGCAACCACAGCTATACCTACGTTATTTTTTCTGAACCAAATACATAGCTGCAGTGCATTGATGTACACCTCTGAAGTGACCATCGCTGTTGATTTGATTTAACCAAGTTCACTTCAGTGTTCCAGACAGAGCGAACAACATGGTGAAACTCCCCTGAAGACTTGTGCTCAAGGGAAGACAAGTTGAAAAACAAGCAAAACTTTCTAGGAATATGACAATAACTGGGTTTCCCAGCATCAGAGGTGTTGCAATGCAGTTGATTGCAACTCTTGTGGAAGCTTTTGAAATCACATCACAGCATGGATTTTTTACGGCATTCCTCAAGGTCTTGGTGTGTTGTTGTGCTATTGGGGGGATTTGAGGGATTTTTGACCATTTCTTTATTTCCTAAGTAATTTTATCAGAAAACAACACAAATGGTGTATAACACAAACTTAATTTACTCATATCATAAAGTCTTACCCCTTTTCGTTAAATAGGTGATATTGACTGACCAATTCATATTTCACATTTATGACAACTTGACACTCTAACTGAGCTGCATTGCTATGTTGCTTCTACTGTTGACCCTTTATCTTCCCCTGACCCCCATCCTAAATTTTCCAAAAAAGGAGGAGGAATACAAAGTGGTTACATTTAAACATAACATTATATAAATTAAATGTAAACTCACTATGGCATGCCCTCTGCATTTCTTTTAACTTGCTCTTTTCACAGCTGCAGAGCCAGTGCATGCACACACAAACATGTTCAGCTGAACTACCCTGTGTTTCCCACACACAGTTACAAATGTACTTCTAATTGCCATCACTCACCTGGTACACCCCCCCTTCTTCCCCTATCAGCCCCTTCACCCTCACACCTCAGCGGTGAATAGAGGGGTGAGAGTCGGGGACAGGAAGGAGTGTGGAGGAGTGAGGCTGATGAAGGTGATGGTCATGCTATAGGAGGAGGACAGAGGGGAACAGTGTATCCTTTAAGTCCATGTGAGAGAGACAGCGGGGTCAGTGTGTTTGGCCTGGCCGAGTCTCCTCCATCTCTCTCTCTCTCTCACTTTCTCTCTCTCTGTCCCAGGAGCTGCTTCTCATTAAGCCTGTTTGTTTTGGCCAACACACAGTGGCACTTAGCAGCAACACGCTCACCTACGTGTGTGCGCGCAGACACACATGCATCACACACACACACATCCACACGCGCTTTTGTTTGTTTTGGCAGTGGCCAGGTGCCACTTAGCAAAGCCTCTAAACGCCAGCGATCAGCCGAACACACCACCGTGTTTACTTTACCGAGCGTGGACACACACCCCCCTGGATCATACACACGTCTAACCAGACAGAATGTGTGATGAATCTGAAATGTATACCAGGAATTATTACCCCCCCC